>JAUYWG010000048.1:11320842-11381910 GCA_034779775.1 Enteromius afrohamiltoni
GACAGACATGGCAAAAGCTTCATTTTGTGCTCAGTGACTAATTCTTGTGTTTATTTTGATGTTTGTTTTGCATTATTGCCCCAAATGGAAGACCCAACAATGACCCATTATAAGATTTCTAACAAAGTCAGTGAATTATTGATTTGTTATCTGTTGGTATTTGATAGAATCCATGATGCCACGTATCTAAACAAGATGTCCAGGACCTCCAGCAGAAATGTAGACCCACAACATCAAAAACACAGCAGCATACTTCATTGCACACATGGGGTACTTTGTATCCCTGTGTTCACCAAACCCATCTTGAGAGTTTGCTGCTAACAAAACATTTTTTTAGTTTCATCTGATCATAGAAGCCAGTCCTATTTGTAGTCCCAGTCCTGTCTGACAACTGAACATGCTGGAGATGCGAGGATAATTTTTCTTAAACCTTCCTGAACAACATATGCTAATGTAGAGGCTGTTTGACTATTTTTTTAAAGGTTTTCTGACCCTGAGACTCAACTACTTTCTGCAATTCTCCAGCTGTGGTCCTTCAAGAGTCTTTAGTCACTCAAACTCTACTCCTCTCTGTGTATTAGGAGGATAGGGACACACGTCCTCTTCCAGGCAGCTTTGTAACATTGTATGTTGATTGGAAATTCTTAATGATTTCCCTGATGGTGGAAATGGAAATTTTCACTGATCTAGCTCTTTTCTTAAAGCCACTTCACTAATTGGTGAAGCTCAATAATCTTTTGCAGCATATAAGAAAAATATTCTTTGGTTTTTGTCATTGTGTTGATGATTAAGGGATTTTGGGCTTTGTTTTCCCTCCTATATATATTTCTGTGAAACACGAGGCCATGGCTGAATATTTTCATGTCCATAATCACCCTGGAGTGCTCAAAATTGTGAATATGAATGGGAATATACTTAAGAGATATTTTACTCATAACAAGTTCTAGGGGTGCCAATAATTGGGGCCAACAAGTATTGGAGGAAAACTTTTATTTCACAACGACATTTTCTCCCCATTTTAATTGTTTTACTTCAATGATAGGTTAAAATTTGAACATTTTTTGAATGAAAGATCAAAGTGATAAACAATGCAGATTTATTTTCACAGCCACTTTTGCTCAGATTTACCAAGGGTGCCAATATTAGTGGAGGGCACTGTACTATATATATATATATATATATATATATATGGAATGGAAAGGTCAAGTGAAAAATATCTGTCAGGTACACAGATATGTTTACATGCTCAGATTTAATGCAAAAATACCAGAATAAATTCAGTCTGACAGCAATGTTAATGTGTACCATATTCTCTGCAATATCATAAATGCATGTCTTCCAAACAAAAGTTTTGTGCATGCAAATAACATTAGCATAACAAGAACAAACTGTCAGCACTCCTGTCAGAGACATGGTTCCATAGTCTGTAATTGGTGTGTCGTCCTTTCTGGCACATGTAAAAATATGTCAAAACAGCTGTTGTTTCTTACTTTTCCATCCATCCAGTTTCTCAACATTCTTTTTTATTTTATAAGATGTTAATACATGTAATTTCCTCTGCACTGAAACCTCCTGCCAATTATTCTATTTTTAATGTATTATTCTGGTACAATTTTAATGCAAGTGTTCACTCCGAATCAGATTACACATACAGTTTCAGTGACGTGATCACTGACCGGATTGTGTCAATTTCTTTTTAGTCAGTCACAAATTTTTCACGCCTTCATAACACATTAGCTTCAGTCTGTTGGCTGTGTTTTGTTTCTTTAATATGCTTCTCAAATGCCTGCCCGTATTATTCAGACAGCTTTTTGTTAGATATATTACAAAGTGCAAAGTTGGATTGTTTCAATACCTCTCAGTGATAACTGGCTGTCTGCCGTCAAGTGCGTTTTGTCACGCCACTAAACTGCAAGGGCTCTACAACACACTAACCTTATATTTCTGTATTCAAATTTATTCTCAGTGCACTCACACAAGCAAATAAGCCTAACCTTCCAATCACACTGAAGCACAGCTCAAATGCAGAAAACATGCTTGAAACATAATAACAACGTCGACTTCACATTAGGTCGCTACTTTGGTTTTTTGAGCATTTCCCCAAGTCTTCTCAAAAAGAGAGGCAGGCGTATAAGACCTGCTTTACTGGAGAGGCTTTCCAGTTTGGAGACTTTTAGATGATTGTGTTTGCTGGAAAGACTTCCTGACCGGAGCCTCCACCTCCCAATCCAGCAACCGGTGTCCTGCATCTGGGACGGCTACCGGTTCCATTCATTCAGTGGCATGGATAAGTAGTCTGCTGGGCTTTGACTGCTAGACCTTCGGCACTTAAGTCTGCTCATACACACGTATGAATAAAACATTTGCTTATCAATTGTTCATCTGATGTACAGGGACGAGAGTGGCACTACGCAAGGGCCGGAATAATGGCCTGTCATCTCGCTGAGCCAACCATAGCCAGGGATAATGACTGCTAATGCTAATGGAGGTCTAATTTCCAATGCTGCTCTTCAGGGTGGAAAACAAGGGCACTGCCTCCATAAATAAGTGTGCATGTGGCATGTTTTTGTACGGAAAATTAGAGTTTGTCATTGAGGGGATAATAGCTTGTCTGGGATAGGGCAAACTGTTTTTGTGATCGGTTAAACGGAACCAAAGTTGCACCGTAGCTTAAGATTCTGCTTTCGTTGGATGATTTTGGCTACTAGGATTGTGTGCGCCACAAAAGGTCAAGTTTAGCATGACACTGTCAGTCAGTCACCATTCACTGTGAATCAATTAATATATCATTAATTTCACAGTTTTCCATTAACCAGAAATATTAAAATGTGCAATCATAAATATATTTAAATATTACATCATCAAATGCATATAGATTCAACATAAAAGAAGTGGACTATGAATAATATTTGATAAATGGCATACTTCACCAGATCAGTTAACAACAATATCCATCAACCTGCTACCTATATCTTTGTTTAATGCTTTTTCTTAAATTACTAAGCCATCATTTTTAATATTACAGTGAGTATGATTTCTTGCATGAACACCTTTTTCAATGTTAAACTGTCCAAATTAATCACAGAAACTGTCAGTGGGATGGATGGGATTGTTAAAGATAGCATTCTCTAAGTATTATAAATCTCCATGGTGTACTGGGCGAGTTGGGCTTCAGCGACTAACCCTATTCACATCTAGCCTTTGGTCCAGCCAGGTACTTACCCTAATCAACAACCAGTCACTAGAAATAATGAATACACAGAGGTCAGTCGGAGTTTGTTTGAGATGTAGGGAATACCCAGCACAACAGGAGGACTCTGAGGCCAGAGAGGCAGATAGTGGCCAGCGGCCATGTGTTGAGTGTCACTTAGACAGGCGGGCAGCCAGTTGCAGCCTGCTGGATTGTGTACATGGCATTTTCTTGACCATGTGGGTGGACAAGCCAGGTTGGTGTGATGTGGAATGTGAGGGACAATAGTGCTTTTGATTGCAGGACTTCTGCAGTATTTGAGCACTCCTTCCAGACCATAAACAGCAGACCGTCTCTGTAAACCCAACTCACCCACTAGAGACGACAAAGGAGAGGATCCATATGTGTATATAATGAGAGACAGGCTCTTGCATGCAAGAGCTGCTGCTAGAGGAAGAGCTTCTGGTCTTTATACGAAGGTAAGAACTATCACTGTCTTGTCGATGGAGAGTTCAAAGAGCAGACGTTTTTCACAGTCAACTGAGGCCTGAATCAGATTATCAAGGTCGGCTTTTTAAATGTTACATGATTTGTCTGTTTCCTTTACAGACTTTGATCACCTGACATTCATGTTTCTAAGGTGTTTGAGAGAGCTTTGTGCAACAAACTGGGTTTTTTTTTAGTGACATGGATATGGTTGGTTTTTGAAGGCAAAATTTAGTAGCTCTGTGGCTCAGTAGTGGTCAGTATAAAACCTTTTGCACGTCGTGTGTCAGTATTCTTACCCTGCTTTGATTGTTCCTTTGAATATTGTATGTTGTGTGAATTTAAGTCAACTGAAGATACAACAAAGAAGTCTATCTGTAGACTATCAGAATGCCTTTCTTTCTTCTTGGTATGCAATACAAGAGAAAGTTACACAAGAACTTACATCATGAGCTTTCATTTGTTCTAACACAGATCAAGTGCAATAGACTTTTAACTGTAGGGAGTGTACATATACATTACCATTAAAATATTTTGAAACAGTTTTTTCACTTATGCTCACCAAGGCAGTGTTTTTTTGGCTTAAAAACATATAAAAGAGTAATATTCTGAAATAATGTTAATATAATATAATATATGTTTATTCTTTTTTTTTTTTACGATGTAACAAGTACATTGTGTGTTGAGGTCACGCATGAACGCATGAATTAACATTTCTGCATCTGAGGTTGAGAGCATAGGTCACAATTTAGATATGTTCTTGAGATGAAAAACACGGTTTTGCAGATGCTAGAAACATGGCTTTCAAATGAAAGATTGCTATCAAACAGCACACCTAGGTTCCTAACTGATGAAGAAGAACTGACAGAGCAGTCATCAAGTATTAGACAGTGTTCTTGATTATTGAAATTTGGGGTTTTTAGGTCCGATAATTAACACCTCTGTTTTGTCAGAATTTAACAGTAAGAAGTTACTTGTCATCTAATTTTTTATATCAGCTATGCATTCCGTCACTTTCTCAGTTTGGTGTGTTTCACCTGGCTGAGAAGAAATATAGAGTGCACAGTGAAAGCTATACTGAAAAATATACTGTTCTTCACCGTGCCATCTTTATTATAAATTGTAATATTCAGGTAATAAGCGTTAAGTTTTCATATTGAGAACCTGTCATTAAATCAGTTATTATAGGCAATTTAATGCCTTTTCCACAAAATAATAATAATTAAAAACAGTAAACCAGTTATGAAGCTCAAAACAATTAACTGAAAAGGCAAACATGTAAAAGGCAACCTACGAAATATCAAACCATTGTTTTGGCCTACATTTTTATCATTTAAACTAGAGTTTAACAATCTACCTTCACTCAGACTGCAGTCTTATGATGCTAAATTTACAATAATTATTCCTATGTTAAGAAGTTGAACTGTTTGAAAACAACGTACAAAACCACTGCAAGAGAAAACACACGTTTATGTAACTGGATAATTGACTCAAAACATTATACTTGCTGAGATAAAGCCTTTGTGACAAATCACCCGTGTGACAACTAGCCCCAGGCTCACTTTCATAGATTTATGCTGTGCATTTGAAATCCACAGAACCATATCTGCAGAGTCGGTGTGTGGTATTTGTGCATGTTTGTATGAGTGGGAGGTGTAGGGTTTCTGTAGGCATGCCAGTCCCTGTGCTGCCTGGGCCAGAAGAAGTGGTGCAGGGTCCTGGCAGTGGCCAGCAAATCGTGTTCCATTCAATCGGCTCTGATTGGTGGAAAAGCCTCTCTGTAAGTCCTCGCCAGAGGCTCATTTCCGCAACTGTTTTTGTTTTGAGCCGATTCAGCACAATTTTTGTCAAACACACAAATCACTAAGCGGCGAGGGTGTGAGTAGGGGACTCGTAATGGCAAATAAACACAAAACAGCAAGAGATCCTGCATTGAATAAACTGTACCACCAAAGATCCTACCTTACTGTCTCCTGATCATTCTGATGCCCACATCTAGATATCTGATGAACCATTAACAATCAGAATTAATCACAGGCAGTGGATTAAATACAGAGAGAAAGAAAGAGAGATTGAAGAAAGACTGAAAAATGACAGTGAATTAAGAAGAATCGCCTGAGGAGGGGACACATTAGAGCTGTGCAGAGGCATTAATTCACTTCCTGCTCTGGGGAACATAGCATACAGAATTTCTCATTGAGACACATCTCAGGTTCTGTTTGTTTTGGCTACGTTTCATGGCTGTATGGGCCTGGACAGCCGGATGTGTTTATTTCTTCACAGATGTCGGTTGAGATTATGCAGCACTGACTAGGTGACAGTATGTCATCATGGTCAGTTAGCAAGGGGTCCCAGAAGAGGCCTTGAGTACTGTGAATGATGTGTGGGATGATGGCTAATCAGTGATGGGATTGGGCTAAACAACAACTCAGGGATATATGTCATCATAAATCACATTATAAAGTCACTCACTATACTGCATGTGCATATAATACAAATTATTGCCATCTGTATTGTTTATTCGATCATTATTATTGTTTACTTTATTGTGACAAGAAATTGTAGTGTGCCAGCTCAGGCTATGTAATTTATTATTTTATGACTATTTTTGTACTAGCATTACTAGTTAGTATTAGAGTTTTTATTCCACTGAATGATATAGGCATTAGTGCAATGATATATCAACTTCTACAATTTTTATTTCTCACAGACAATATTTGAAAACAGGGACAAACCCAATCAATGCCATCCGTGTTACCCACATGCCAATTTAAAACCAATTTGCTAATTGCTAACTAATAGTCAAGTTCACAAAAGCACATATTGTACACTTTGAAAGGATTTTACTTGTAGATATTGATTATATTAGATGTAAGAAAGAATTGTTTAATTTTACATTGCATGATGCCCCCAGTAAAGCCTCATACATCATCAAAAAAATGGAACATTATAGAGGAGCGAAGCATACTTATGTTTTAAGTGTAGGAATTCTGGTTGAGAGATGATGTAACCTACTAGAAATGATGGTACTTGAACGCATATAATTTGTTTTTTGATGAGGGTAACAGGGCAGACATTGTAACAAGGGAGACGGGGACGTGCGGATCCATGTGCAGTTTTATTATTGCAAGGTCGTACAGGGAGAGTCAGGAACACAGGCAAACAGGAACAATGCGAGTTAGGCAAAATCGTGGTCAATAAACAAGGCAATGGTCAGGATAGGCAGCGAACAATCAATATCCAGAAAAGCAATCCAAGGTCAAAACGTAGAAAACAAACAAGGAAATACCACTCAGAAAAGAAACACAGGAGAATTCAAGACTTTGCGAATGTTGGTGTGTGTGTGTGTCTGGCTTAAATGCTGTGGTAAATGAGGGTGTGGGTGTGGCTAATTGAGAGCAGGGGTGTGATTGCAAATCTGAAACAGGTGAGAGTGAGTGGTGCGTGATGGGAAATGCAGTCCAGAGGTGATGAGCTGACTCTAGTGGCTAAGGATGAGAGCTAACAGACCAAATCATAACAGACATGAATTCAAAGAACCCCAATAAAATTATTTATATTTATTAGATAAATGCATATTTGTGGCAAAAACGTTGCTTCAAAATTAGACTATATTTAGAACATGCAAATGTGATTTTAATATAATTTTGCCTTCATTTTACAAATTAAAAGACCTGCTGAAAAAGAAAAGTGATAGTGAGTGACAGGAAATCAAAAGTCAGAATAAATGCAATTTAAATTATTTAGAGTAAAGAGTGAATCAGACACTTATATATATAGATAATATATATATAAATAATCAAGATCAAAGACACAGGACATCATTATCATTACATGGGTAAAATAATTAAAGATTTTTGTCTTCACAATTGGCCCAAAACTGCATTTTCATGCCTATTCAGTCCTGAAAATACACTAAACCGGACTTAAATCACTGATATGTATAACTGCAATATGTATCCCACACATTTAATTATCATGTGTTAATCGCTCATTGTATATGTATAAAGAACTATTGAATTGCTTGTAGTTTAATATCTGTGTTTAGTATGGTTTTGCTTCAATCTTCTTGCTTGAAATGTTTCTTCCCACCAATTCTTAGTCAAATGTATCATATTCATGTTGTAGAAATCATGTCTAAAATTATATTCTGCAAGAACGGGAAAATTCACACCATGTGACTGATGAGATAGCATTTGGATTTATGTTTTGGGAGGAGAAATAACACCACACCCTGAGCTAGAATGATATCTATTGGTTAAAACACGATTTTGGGATGTGTCCAAAGATGAGTTTAAAAGCTCAAGACACTATTCAAATTCACCTTGAATATATATGTTACATGTAGCTCATATATAGCTGATTTATCCCTAAATTTTGACATTGACATTACCAGACCTCAGACCAACTCCATCTGGAAAAGTCCCAACGCTCCCTATGGCCTGTCCCTCCCTGGGGCTAATGAAAGGCACCGAGAGGAACATATAGCCAGTCTGACAGCCGCACTGAATGAGACACAAGGGGTTTCATGACTGAGGGAAAGCTCCTTAATCATGGGACTTTTGCTGGAATGATTGTGTCTCTGTCCCTTTGCGCTGGACGTGTGCTGAATTCCAGCAATGCCTTAAGTAACAGCAGCATTACTGCCACTCTGGCTCTGTCTGAGAGAAACAGAGCATACGTGACCTGCAGGCATTTCTCTTATTGTATTTATCTGCTGAGTGCTTCAGGGATCAGTTGAGGTCCCACATCCTGTGGGAATTTGTTTGTTCCTGTGCTTGTTCATTTTTTGATTGTTGCTGTAATTGAGGAATCATTCCAATTGAAGGATCATTGTTGATTTAAAATCATTTGTATGTTGTAAATGTGGCCTGATGGGTAAGTCAAATCTGGATGAGGTCACTTTCAAAAACACACCTCTTATTCTCCCTATAACGCAAGACCATTCACTCAACGACCATCTTGGCAGATAATTTCTAGGCAGCAGGCATTTCGAGTACTGTGCAGCTCCTATCTACTTAAATTGGGAAAGAACAAATCTTTAAAACTACTTGTCAAAAAGAAAAAGCAATCAGATCGGAATTTAACAGAAAAGTGGGACTTCCATTCTTACTACCACTGGCTGAAGTGTTGCAATTTTTTGGAGTGAGCCGTCTTCTCTTCCTTATATTGTTCCTGTATTTTTAATCTCTGTATGTAAAAAGGTAACTGATCAAAAATGCATGCTTATTATTATTGTTATAAAGAGGTAAAATGAAGATGTTCAGTATATCATCAGAGCTGTGATTCAGATGTGGGAACCATTGTGACTGTGATATTGCTTTTATAAGCCTACAGCTATTCCATAAACAAGCAGTTAATATCTATTAACTTACATTTTACACACAGTTATTTTATCTTACTTGCTTCACTAATGAAAACAGCTCTACCACAGCAGAATTAATGAACAGCACCAAACATATACACTGGTGGGGTTCATTCTTGAGTAAATCAGTTCATGAATTAATGGTTTCGGTGAATGTTTAGGTTACTTACTTAATACTTGTTTCGTTCCTAAGTGAATCATTGTTCTGAAATGAATCAGTTGGACAAATGATTCAGCCATTCACTTTTAATAAGAACTTGTCACCACCTACTGGTGCATCAATATAACTTGTAGAAAATGTAAATATCTCCACTAAACAGACTGGCAGCATGAAGCTATACAGTACATACAAAGGAAAAATCATGTGTTGGAGTAAATCAGCTGACTTGGAACACAGCTCAGCGAATCAATTTTAAGGACTGAAACTAAAGGCTTTGTCTTTGTGTTTCTTTTATTACATTCTCCATTGAACCTTTTTAAATGCATTGGTTTTCACATAAAGCACATATTTGTGTTCCATTTCGCTGTTTTTCCATTTACACATGCTCTAGAATGGCAAGGCTGACCATTGCCCTCGCTTATTTGAATCTTATTTGATCTTGAAAAGAAATTATGTTTTTTGAGGATCAAGGATTTTTCTTCATATAGTGAACTTCAGTGGGAGCCAACAGGTTGAAAGTCCAAATGTCAGTTTCAATGCAGTTCAAACTACCCAGTCCCAGCCGAAGAATATCTAGTGAAACAATCAGCAGTAAACTTTTTAACCACAAATGCTTGTCTTGCTCTGCATTGTGTGTCCTTGACTTCACACATGAGGTAATCACATTGAAAAGGTCAGACGTTGTTAGTTCTTCATCTGTGTATTTCAGTTGAAAAGGTAGGGTAGAGCGACAAACTCATTTTCTCCTCCAACATCAAAATCAGTATACATTGTTGTTTTTTGGGAAAGGGCGTTTGATTTTGTAACGAATGAGGAGAGCGTGACCTAGCCACCTCCACGGGTTGAGCAGCCACGAATGGGGGCTCTGGAGAATCTACGGCAGATAACGACTTCTCCAGAGATGGTGCAGCCATAAGTGGACCCATTGGAGTATCTGAGCCTCCCACAGGCTCCGGAGGTTCTGGCCCTGGGACCTCACAGTCTACGAGGAGCTCGGGTGGTCGGTGTACCACCACTGGCTCTGGCTCTTCTGGCAAGACCCAATCTGGCTCATCAACAGGCTCAGGCGAATCCGGCCACCAAGGGTCCGGATCACAGACAGGGTTCGGTGGATCCGGCCACAAAGGATCTTGATCACAGACTAGGTCTGGTGGATCCAGCCACATGAAACCCAAATCGCAAACCGACAGGACGGTTCCTCGTCGACATCAACGCAGTGAGAAACAGTGATAAAATCTTGGACATACACGTCAATGTGATGTCTGTCCTGGTACAATGGTCGCAGGAATGTCTCTAATGCGGAATAGAAATCCTGCCAGCGAGGCGATGAATGTTCTAGGTGTAAGCCCTGAGAAACCCGCTGCTGAACTCAGAAAAATGGTTCATTATGTCACGAATGTTCATATGCAAAAAAGGGTTTATTAAGGCTCAGAGTAAACAGACAGACTTAAACACCGGCAGACAGTAACCACGAAGGCAGAGACGAGAGAATAAACTAAATCCAAAGCAATTGTCAAATACCGTATAATCAGAGTCCGAAGGGGAAGGCAAGGCGAAGATCAGTGAAACAGCAAAAGGTCAGCAGCAAGTAAATCCAAACAAAGAAACAGACAGAAATACAAATGACTGGCTAGAACTGGGGTGACAGTGTAAATTAACCGTGAAGAGACAAACACACAGACTGGTATTTATACAGGTGATAATAATTAAATGATTGAACCTTACTAGAAACAGCTGTGGAGGAGAGGTGCATTCTGGGGAATGGAGTCCAGGTATGAAAACAGATGGAAAAACACAGAGTTCATGGAAAGCTGGAGTGCCATCAACAGTCTCTAGCTGGCAGCTCCAGCTGGGCGTGACAGATTTGCTTTGAACGTTCAATTTGTAAACAACGCGTGACCTTTCCAACGTGACTAGAGTAATGCATGAATTTGAGCTATTTTTTACAGATTGTTTTGCTAGTTAACAGACATAATTCTTGGCTAGGATCATGTAGAACCCTTTAAAGTTGCATTGAAACTGCAATTTGAATTTTCAACCTGTTGTTTCCCTATTGAAGTGCACTATTTATGGAAAAATCCTGGAAGGTTTTCCTTAAAATTCTTCATTTATAAAATTTTAAGTAAATAAAGAAAGACATGAACATCAATATTTATGAAACTTATCCTTTAAAACAAACACATTTTGGGGCAAAACGTTCACAGTGGAATGAAAAAAAAAAAGTTCTTACGTTTAACTTTATTTAATCTTAAGTGCTGCCAGATGATTATGCGAGTCATTTAAACTTTGAACTGTGTGTGTTTCAGCTGCAGGGCGGCCCTCGTGGCCGGGATGCAACTGTGTACCCTGCCAGTCGGCGGTGGATCCTGAGGGGCAGGAGCTGCCCACCCAGTGCAGGGGGCAGAGGGACAAGCACCCTGAGCACGACATGAATCTCTGCTGGAACGAGATCAAACGCAAATCCCACAACATCAGGTATATCACATCTTTTATTCACCCTTCTATAATATCAGCCTTCTATTATGTTCAATGTCTTCTGGGGAATTACAACCATGTCTCAGTAGCACCAGTTAGAGATCTACTTAGTCTCCTAGTCTCAGAGGTGCTAATGAAACCATTGATTGAGTTAGGGCTGTTTTGCATGCCATCTGTATGTATGTCTGCATGCGCTGCAGTGTGCTATGTTTACATACTTATCCTCCTAATTACAGCCTCGACCCCAACTTCTCTCTGGGGACAAATTTACCAGGTTGTGATTGGTTTAGACATCTTCCCTGCAGCACAGGGTAATAAGATCATCCCAGGATGGCCAGCAGTAGTGGTACTCTTGTCAGTATTCTGACATCATCCAGCCCTGAAGGAAGACTACAGCCATACAACATCACATGTAATGAAAATGGATCGAATACTAAGTGGCTTCTATAAAAGACCCTCTGGGATTATATTGCACCAGCGTTGTGGTGACTGACTTTTACAGCTGGCCGTGTTTTGACAGACAGATGTCCCTTGCATCTAATCGCCTGATTGTTGCATCTGTAAAATGCAATGGCAAGCATTTTAGTAGAATTGAACTATGTTTGATTTTTGTTTGGAAGCAAGTAATATATTTTCTTGGGTAAATTAATGGATTATGGTCATGGTTTTCACTTGTGTCGGTGCTACTGTGTTGACAGTTGAGCTGGCATTATTTATTTTATGCCTAATGTCTTGATTTTTGTAGATTACGTTTCAGAGCAACACAACATGAATAATTTACTTGGAAATTTTAGCTGTTTTTTTTTCTTTCTCAAGCGCTGTGACAGAAAGAAATCAAACAGACTTGCTAGCGGGGCAGAACAGAGCTTGCCTTTGTCATTCTCATCAGAATGTTCGGCTTTATTGGGGTCCACTCACACAGCAGTGAATGTGCTGTGACCGGGGGGCTATGTGGCTGAGGGGGTATATGGGTGGACAGAGGCATGCTGGGAATGTTTGATTGCAGACGTGCCTGGATGTTTCTCACCTCTCTGATGGCGCAGCTGTGAGTGGGTGCTGATGGTGTGATTCAAAACCCACATCCCTAAAGCTCCTCAAAGCATCTCTTTGTCTGTGTAGATTGTAAATAATTAACACATCTGAACCAGCACGACTGACTGTGTCATGATGTATTTTGAAGTTAAAGCTAGTACTCTTTGGTTATATCATTGCACAGTACCTTTTTTGTGTGAAGTATACTTGCAGAGCTTGCAGTGGGGAAAGTAAGAAAAAGAAGGCCATTCCAGTTCAGTTCTGTTTTGTTCCACGCTCAGCACTAAATGGCAGGGGAGAGCATGGTGACCTTTCAGCCATCCTCAAAGCCTCATCCAGTCTTTTCAACAGCAGGCAGAAAAAGGCTTGATTGAGCACTAACAGCATGCTAATTGCTGTCCTTTCTCTGAGTTTTAGGCTCGGAGATTAGAATGTTAAAAACCCTTTTGCTAATGGGTCTACTGTCATGTCAAATCTGACATGGAATAAATGTACTTTGTGCATCTGAGTGCAGCCTACGAAAGGGAGAGGAAATGGAACATCCTTACATGGTCTTTAATTTATAAAAAGGTAGAGATGTTTAACTGTGTGGGCAGCAGGGATCGTTTGTCAGCTGTTGACCATTAAAGAGATAATTCTTGCTTAAGCTCACGCTGTTCCAGATCTGACTTATTTGTTTTTTTTCCCTGTGGAACATAAAAGAAGATATTTAGTATAATGTTGAATGTTTACAATTAAAAACAACTGTCAGAGTGTTTTAGTGGGTTGTTTTGTCTATGTTGGCAGAAAATGGCATGTATGAGAATGGTTAATTCCAGTACTCTGTTCCTTCCCATATAAAACCAGCCTGGTCCAGCACAGAAATTGTTACAGCAGGGTTATTTTGAGCTCAGGCCATATTCTGACAGTCTACTCATTATGAGGAACTTTCTAAATACGTTGCAGCTATTGGTAAACCCTGCTGAAATGCACATATTTGTGTTTGTACCGGACAGTAGCTCAGTCCTCATATGACTGTAGGAAGGAACCCACATCAGTTGCATCATGACATGGGACCAAAGATGAAGAGCAACAAAAAAAAGCAATTGCTTGTGAGAGGTACACTGTGGTGTTTCGAGTTTCTTGCTAGACTTGCAAATAAACCCACTATTCAGACACCCTAATGAACGAACGAGTCAAAAGGGATTTCGAAGTGCATGAATTATTAACTACAAGTCTACCCGGCTGTGTTTGTGGGGATTAAATCAAATAAAGCTTGTCCGGCGTGCTCATCTATCAGCGTGGGGCTGAGCGGATTGCTCTCTTTTGCTGGGTAGACACAATGCACTGCTGATACAGTTGCATTCTCTGCTCCAGCATTCTTTGAGGAAATAATAATCATGCATTGACATAAACAACCAACAGCATGGGGTCCCTCAGGGAAATTGTAGTAAGGCTAAATCAAATTTTCTCTGGGAGATGCTGCTAGATACTTAGGCGGCCATCATCATCCCTAACTTGGCACAAGTAGCAGGGAAGCTAATGATACAGTTGTCCAAGTCTAGACCAGCAGACAGGTTCCCTTACTTTACATCTCTCTTTTACTCACTAGTGAGGTAACTCAGACTTGTGGCTTTTCTGACAAATCTTGTTAAAGTAAAATATCTGCTCAGTCCCACCTGAGACCTGCCCATGATCTGGCCTTAAAACTTCTGTACACATGTCTCTTACAGATAATTTATGCTTTAAGCTGGGCTTTATTGGATGTGAGTGAATATATGAATATACAAGCGTCTGTGCGGGGTGCATATCTAAAGCTCTCTTGCAGAAAATGAATTCTATTTTGCATCCTAATGCTCACATGAAATATTCCAATGGCGCGTTCCAATGGAGTGTTTATGCATGCACAATGATATATATGGAAGCGGCTGATATTACAGGTGCGGTATTTGTATGCATGTGAGGGTCTGTGCAGCGGCCCATTGTGTTTGCTTAACTGTGTCTTATAAACAGAATGTAGGGTAATGAAAGAGGCGAGACAGGCAATGCTGAATTGTAAGGCTCATTTCTCCCATGGCGCCATCACCTTTTTTAGCCAATGGCTTCATTGCGGCTGAGAATCTGTGCTCGATGACAAATCTGCCATCTCTGTTTTTCATTCAGGGTAACATTTCAAGGCTTGTGTCACTGAAAGGACAGGCCTCAAAGACAATGGCGAGCAGAGCCTTAGGCAATGCTTCTGAAATGGAAACACAAATGAAAGAGAAAGGAGCACACCAAACACTTCACGCTTCAGCATTTAGTTATTCGCTTATCCATGAAGCAAACTCTTCCTGATGGTTATCATGCAACCTGACCAAAGAACTAATGACTTTTATCTGTTCTTATTTTGCTTTAATGTGTAAGTTTGAGACAGGTTAGTGCCTCTACATTTGCATTTTATCATGTTTCAGATTACTTTGCCATGAGAGCGTGTTGATCATCTGATCATATGTCATCGGGGCACATAAATGCAAACACTCACAATTAACAGTCCTGTGTCCTGTCTGTTCTCCGCTATCTGCTTCAGTCTAGTTTTTTGTAAGTATTAAAATGTGTTTAGTTATCACTAGCAATTGCGATTTACGTATTGCAACTTCTACATATACTACATTAATAATTTTGATGTGTTGAGCGACTTTAATGTGTATGTGATACATACACATGTGATACATTGGACATATTCTGAAGTGTACAAATGGACTTATTGACATAGGTTTTGAACCTACTGCATGAACTTGAGTTTAATCTACTGTGAACTAATTGGGATGCAAACATCTAAATCTGCTTTTGTTGCATTCATATATAAGTATCCTTGGTTAAAATGTCTGCTAAATAGATAAATTAAAATAGAACAGATAGCTCTGAAAAGGCATGAATGATCCTCAAAAAATGGCTTGCTTTGTCCCTGCCGCGTGTGAGCATTGTAAAAGTAGCTCCTTATTGGCCACTGGTATTGATTACTATACCCTAGGCTAGCCATCATGCCTGATGGTTCATATCGAACAAGCAACGTTACAAGACTGCCAGAGCACTCCGCACAGCTGTCACCTGTTTGCTTCTACACTCACTAGCAGTCACAGCCAGCCCACACAAACATGCCATCCAGCTCCCGCAACAGAACCGATTCAGATGCCTCCAACATGTGCCATCTCAGCGCTGCAATCCAATCCATTAAAAGCCCTCCATTAATCTCCATTTGTTATCCCCAGTTTGCTACCTGGAGCCAAGCGAGGTGGTCTATAATACTGCCCTGCCCTGATTCCATTGGGCTTTATTTGTTTCTCCTCCTCTGTAAAAGGACTACAGGATTTGGATGCTTGTCCAGCAGAGGCATTGTTTGATTTTGTGGCTTTTGGAGGAATCCCCATAAAGCCTTAGAGAGAGATAAGATGATCGATGGTCTAAGTCTAAGGATTCTGCTCAAACTCAGCGGTCTGCGCAGGATGGGTTTACTGGATGTAATGTACTATATCTGTGCTGGCAAGTGAGGCTGAGAGATGCTTTGCAATGCTCAAATACAGCACAGGTGTGAGGTGTTGCAGTCTCGCTGTGGATCAGTGAATTAGTAGCACAGGGGCTTGACTGTACAGGACAGATCATACCCTAGCGAGCATAAAGGGGCAGATGTGTCCCTGTACTCACAGCGCTGGATGCAGGAACTGCTCTGATTTAGTCCAATATTTCATATACAGCAAGGGTGCATTAAAATGATCAGAGGTGAGAGAGATATTTTGTAGCATTGCAAATATCCTTAGCATTTCAATTAAATACATTTCTGTGTGATTTTAGATTCTATAAGTACTGTTTGTAGTTTGATTATTTTTAAAAGACATCTATCTGAATCACCTTCGTGAACTCCACGGCTTGTGTAAAACCTGGAGAACATCTCACTGTCTGAAGAATGGAAAAAGTTCACATGATAAATGTGACATGGTGTGCATAGTTTAGACTCCAATGTATTCAATAACACTTGTATTCATGGATAAATACACCCTTGGCATTGCTAGCAAGAGCAGCCTTATTAATGTCAGTGACTTTTTATACAAGTGCTTGATACACACTTACCTGTAACATTCTTCAATATACAAAGCTACAAGCATTACACACGAACTAATAGAGTATCAAAAGCCATGTGTGCTTGTTATAGCTGAAGGCTAGCCGATGACAAACGGCCTTTTTAAGAACCCCTCCTTTCTATTTCTAAGCATGTTCAGCCCATCACCACAGAGTTCTTGTTACATGAACTCATTAAACTCACACAGACAGGAGCTTCATTTGATCCTTGCTGTGAGCAGCACAAAAATCTACAGCTTGCTGTAGCTGTTCCCCTTTGATAGTAGCAGCTGGGTTAGTAGCATTTTCTTCTGGTTCTATTATTTTGTGTTGGTGTGTGTGTGCGTATGTACCATTGGAGGAGGTGTGTGTGCTTGTTTTTGTTTGTGTCTGTATGATGAAGGAGCCTTCAGGCAACTAAAGAACACACAGGCTCTCTAATGAAATGTCTGCAGCATGGCTGCCTTTATTGAGTCTAATAACACATCATTATAGAGATCGCTGTGCCCACCCTCCTTCACTACAATAGAGGTCCGAACAGGTAAAGCAGGTCTCCTATTTGGCTTCTCTCTTTTCATCGTACCTCCTCTTGTTTTCTAATTATGCGGTGTATAATAATAATTTATTTTATTTCTACTGAGAATGTAATTTCAAAACACTGAAAATACATGTTTTGATGGCTTTGGTGTCATTGTTTTCTTGGAAAAATATTCTTTCATCTGAATTAAAAATATGTTTGCATGGGCTTTCCCATATCTGCCTGCGGTGTCCTAATGAGCGCATGCTTGCCTGACAATTGGCCTCTATCTGCGACTGATTAAAATAACAAGCACATTAGTGTTTGGATGTCCCGGTGGACACTGTCGCTTCAATTATCACTCAGTGGAGGCTACATTTAACTAGCCCTGTTGATAAAAAGTCATCCCTCAAAACAATCTGTGTAAACCAGAGGTCAATTTGTGAGTAAAGATACACTGAGGCTAACAATCACTGCCTTTTTGCTTTGTCATTTAACAGGTGCTTATCCAAAGGTGCTTATCCAAAGGAGCTCCATATTACATGGACAGTCCCGCTGGAGCAACCTGGGGTCTTGCTCAAGGGCATAACGATTACAACTCTTAGATTTCAGGATTGTTGGAGTTTGTACTGGGTACTGGTCCAAATCCTTAGGCTACACCATCCCCAAATATTTGATTATTTTCTTCAGACCTCAGTAGATATGGACCTTAATGAGGCAGTGGTTCTTAACCTTTTTTTTTGTTAATAAATCCAGAAACTGATGATGGTGAATTATCAAACCGCAGTTCTTATTATGTAATTTGCAAAACTGCAATGGTAATGGATTTTTCGCGATTACAGGTCGCATGTTATATGATCATATGTCATAAAAAGTCATATGATCTTTCGTCAATGTACTATAACCTCCAATAAACACTTAAAGAGTCAATTCACCCAGAAATCTAAATTCTGTCATTAATTACTAATGTCGTTTCAAACCCATAAGACCTTCATTCATCTTCAGAACACAAATTAAGATATTTCTGGTGATATCAGAGAGCCATGTGTCCCCCCCATAGACAGCAACACAACTGAAATGATCCCAGGTCCAGAAGTTCATCAGTATAACAGTCCATTTGACATCAGTGGCTGAACTTCACTTTCACGTTGCCAGGGGCTTTCCTAAAATTGTCTATTTATTTAAGTCAATTCTGCCCTACGTTCCTTTTCAAGAAAATGGTCTGTGACCCTGTCGTACCAACTAGGCGTCTTTTCCAGTGACTGAATGAACGATCTAAAAGAATATTAAACTCTGTAAAAGTGAAACAAGGAATGTGGTTTACAACTGTGTGAAATGTATGATGAAAATCAAGCAATTTCGCCAAGCAAATATATAGCAGTTTTTATTTCGACTGAACTTGAGAAATCCGCGATGGAACTGAGCGATTTTGTACTATAAGGAATCGCTGAAGCTATTCACGCTGTCAGTCAAAAGGAGATGCAATCTTCACCCCCAGAGACACTGAACGTCCGTGAGCGGGACATAATCGCAGCGTTTATCCAATAACCGTCTTGTTTCAAAGCACAGAAGAAAAAAAACGTTCAAAGCAGCCGCATTAAGTCAATGGAAGCTGGGCTTCAACGGGGAAATGCACTGCGACGCTACGGGAATGTATGAGAAGAAAATCAAGTCAGCCGACCTGCTATATCTAACTGATTCTGAACGAACTCGTCATTGAGATGAACGTTTTCTAACGCATTTTTAGTCAATAAAATGTTAATACAATAGTACATGTTTATTTTGTGACATTATAGGGGAAGCTGATCTTCCCTTATAGTCTTAAAGAAATCACCACTGCTCTGAAGTTTGGCCACTCTATTTGATGCTTGTGTTTATTCCAGCTACACCACGCATGCTTCTGAAGTGGCTCTGTGCTTCTTCTGTGAAGATACATGCATAAGCCTCCTTTGACTAAATAATTCAAATAATAACAAAATCTGTCAAATCTCTTCAAAATCCGTTGCCATGACTTATTGGGAGAGGCATAAGGTTACATTTTAGTCACACAACATTGGTTAATGTCATTTCGCAGTATTTTTTATCAACATTTATATAATTTTTTGCAAAGTTTTGTGCAAATCTCTAATGGAAAAGCGGCTACTGTTGTGTAAATTTGTTTGAGCAAATTATTCACTCTTGACTATTGACTTGCTCTGCATCTAGGATAGCTTTATGCACATATCCTTTTATCGTATAGCAAGATTCTTCAATACATTTTTATGTGTTATTCCAAAATTAGCATAAAAATATGTGGACGAAAACACCAACTTGTTTGGGATAATGGCACAAAAGGAGCCCAATAAGACCCATGTTAAGCACACCTGGAGCCAAAAAACATAATAGTGACCCAGGTAAATATTGCTGAGATGAGCCAAAATAAGTAGCTTTTTATCTAGAATTCAAAGTTGTGTGTGTGCTGCAGATCTACTGTAACACTGCCCACACCTCAAAAAAAGCACCATACCTACAGTGAAGCAGCATCATGCTGTGGGGCCGCTTTTTATCAGCAAAGGCTGAGCATCTTGTTAAAATGGAAGGTAGACAGAATGTAGCAAAAACTGCAAGGAGGAAATGAATTTATGAACTCATGCAAAAAACATGTATTGACACAAATAGGTGAATGTCCTACAGTCCTACCTTAATGGCCTATGTACAGTAGTTATGTAGTTCACCCCAAGCTGTTTTAGTATTGGCTTTTCAAAGCATTGGTTATATTTACTGAGTGTCACATGGTGATTCAGTCGTCATGTAAACAATGTATTTTAAAGAAAAAAAATGTCATGCTTAATACCTTTGTCACTTCTTTCCTGCACTCCCTGGGCTTTGACAGTGCTCTTGAGTGCCATATAATGGTCTAAAAATAATCCAGGTGTGAGTGTCTGCTGCATGCTGGGACACTGGGGGTTATTGCAACACAAGGTTCTTCTCGCTTAATCCTCTATGCAGCATCAGGTGGGATGCTGACAGAACTAACCTGTCTCTAAAACAATTCCAGTCCATGTGTGCAGGTGGCTAAACGACTGGCTTTATATTTTATTTATCACCTTGTGAAAATGGGATTTCTGGAAACAGATAAGATTTCATCCCATGAGTTCCTTCATGTAAATGCAGGGCAATGGGTTTAGACATGCTTTCCTGTTTCATTACATGCTGAGATGTGTTATGCTTCTCCGTATGCATAACTCTCCTTTTGACCTGCCTAGGTATAAGATAAAGGCAGATTGAAGCACAAGTACAAGTGTAAGTAGATTAGGAGAGTTAGCATGGTTCAGGGTAACCCGTGCTGGTGCCATCCAACCAAAACACAATTTTAATGTAATGCATTATTTACTTGTATTACTTTATATGTATTTTAATGCACATTATATATTAAACTTGAATACATTTACACTATGAGTCCTGTAGAGCATTGACAACATATGCTGCTATCAAACTATTTTGGCCTGTTCACCAGAGAGTAACAAAACCCTCAAAAATAATAAAACCGAAATGGTGACAAGGTTCCATAACAGTATGTCTTGAGATTCTAGATTTGGACAGTTTTTCAATGCTGTGATCTCAGTGCTGTCTAAGTTTTGACCATGGGTCCATGCCCTGTGGCGGGCTGTCGTTTGCTGTGTTGGCAGGGTACGGCTGGAGGCCTTTTCGGACAACAGCAGCAAGCTCCAGCTGTCCCTGCAAGACATCATCGAATGGCTGACAGCTAAAGACGAGGAGCTGTCCGAGCAGCTGCCCATAGGTGGGGATGTGGGAGCAGTGCAGCACCAGCGGGAGTTCCACCAGGTTAGCTTTACCCTCATGCTGTCTTTCTTCACATTAGCATATCTTTTCTCTTGCTGACTTTGCTCCTGAACACAGTTCATCTGGTCATCCATCAACATAACAGAATCAATTCAATATTTAAGACTGCAATGTGGCAGTAGGAGTTCAGACAGAATGACATTAAATATTGGAGCCCACCCACCTTTTAAGTTAATAAAAAATACTCTGAATCCATTATCAAGATGCAAAAGTAGACCTGAATGAAACATGTTAATTGGAAATCTGAACCCCCGTCTGTTCAGAAACCACAAAGAGGCTTGCAAGATCACTGAAAATAGAACAAAGAGAATTGTGGCACCAACTGATGCATGCACAATAAATGCAACTTTTATGTTTACACTTTTTTTCTCCACAATTTAGTGATAGTTCACCTAAAAAGACTTTTATTCAAGTCATTCTAATCTTGTATAACATTCTTTCTGACACCGGAAAACAGATGGGGAAATTTGGTGCACAAATTAATGGGTGTGGAAGCTTCAATGCTTCAATTCGAAGAAATAGACACAAAATTATTAGGAAAGAATTACACAGGTAGCTGTGGATCTTATAATGCTTTACAGTTGATAGTGGATAGTTTACCCAAAAATGAAAATTCTGTTATTAATTACTTACCCTCATGACGTTCCAAATCCATCAGACTTACATTCATTCTTGGAACACACATTAAGCTATTATCGATTAAATCTAACAGCTTTTTGACATTTCATAGACATCAATGCAGCTACCACATTCGGAGCCCAGAAAGGTAGTTAGGACATCATTAAAATAGTCCATTTGACATCAATGGTTCAACCATAATTTTATGAAGCTACAAGAAAGATAAGAAATCATTGAATAAAGATATGATTTCTGTAGATTCATAAAATTATGGTTGAACCACTGATGTCACACAGACTGTTTTAATGTTGTCCTTCCTACCTTTCTGGGCTTTGAACGTGTCAGTTGTGTTGCTGTCTATGGAGGATCAGAAAGCTCTTGGGTTTCATCTAAAATATCTCAAATTGTGTTGTGAAGACGAACAAATGTTTTACAGTATTGTAACAACACGAGGGTAAATAATGAACTGTTCCATTAAGAAAATATTTTACCATAGATTAAATATCTTTATATTGCATAAATGTAGAGTCCGGAGATTCTGGGGTTAGTTAACAATTATTTAAGCACGAACAATAAACAAGTTAAAGCAATGATTTATTCATGGATTACACATCTCCACCTCTCTCATGAACTCATAAGAATCTAGCAGAGCTGGGGTGGATATCAGATTTTTGCGTGAAAAGACATAATGGTAAGTAAATGGTGACAGATTTATTTTCATTTTTAGGTGAACCATCCCATTACATATTTACTACTCTCCTGTGCATACACATTATGTTCTGCATTCAAACATGTATTTTCTTTCTCCAAATACACAAACACAAACACAAACTCACTCTCCCAGATAAACACACACCTTGTAATTGGCCCTGCACTACTGCAGGATACTGCTTCCATCTTAGCACCAATTTCCAGTGCTGTCAGCTGAATAAAGCGGGGTACTGAGTGAAAAGATCGAGCAAGAGAGTGAGAAAGAGAGACAGCTCTTTATTTCTGTGACTGACACACTGTGAAATCAGCCTCCAAATTAAATGACCTCTATCCTACTGTCTGTTTCTTGACTTTCACCTATTTTTCCCTTATTATTGCTTCTTTACGTAGTATATAGATGCACACATGCATGTGTATGCACCTCCATTCTGGTACCTTCCTTTTTTCTGTCACGCACTGTTCTAGTTCCCTCCAATTCAATACTGTAATGTACAATGTTCGCGTTCCCAATGTGCCACATCGCCCTAAAACTTTTTCGACAAAGCACAGAGCATAATCACACATGCTGCTCTGCTGAGAATTACAGCGTTTTAAGAAATTTGAATTATTGATCATAAGTGGATTTCTTCCTCTGTGTTTTAATAATATACTCTTTTTGTCTTCCCCTGTGTTCATTTTTCTGGGGTTGTTGACAGATTTTAGCAGATTGGGTTTACTTTATAAGCTGTGTATATACTAAAGCTTGCCCTAATACTAGTGTAGACGGAAATTGTAATCGCTTCCCCTGAGTTTTTCAACCCTAAATAGATACCATCATTACTTAAGAGTACTTAGTTAAAGAAACAACAGAGAGATCACCAGACAGAAACAACCATTTCTTGAGGCTTTTCCTACAAATGTATAATTTATACATGAGTGATCTTAAGTCTTTATTTTTGTTCGCTCAGCCAAAGGCAGACCTCTTGAGTATGAAGTTTAGCTGCTATGAAAGTTTTACAGTGAGTGCAAAGAAAACATTTTCAGGCCTTGGTTATTTCAGGAAATAGCACGGCACGGGCAAGAGGGTATGCTTTCCATGAAGACCCCTTAGGAGACCTCTTGTTTCCAGCAGCCCGGCGGTATAATTTTTGATTTAGGTTTACAGTTTCTCAGTGGCAAACCAATTTGCAATTTGCAAATAGGTAGGTAGAGGTTTCAAGGACATGGTACATATTACTGGGGTGACTCCAAATTCAGTTGCGCAGCCATTTTTGTAATATCTATAATCGGCATAAGAATGTAACACTGAGTATTTCCTGTGGGTAATATGAGAGATAAAATAAATAGTAATCTCTTTATGCTATAAGAGGATTGAACTGTTGGATCATCCAAATAAATGACTTTAAAAAGAGGGGGTAATATTTCTATGAGATTTAACATGGCACAATGAATGAATGAAGCTATCGCCTTAGTAACTAGTAGGGATTAGTGAAAAAAATGTAAGTGGTGCCTAGAAGTAGGGAATTTACCCCATGTTTGATATACATCAAAGTTCAGGTCTTGAGCTGCACGTCTGTACATTAGGAACCCAAAAAAGAGGTCTAACGAGTATTTAGAAGAATTTTAAAGGGATTCTAACATAATTCACTCAAACATGTCTTTTCAAACCTACATGATATACAGGACGTTTGAGGAAGATGATGTCTTATTTGGGTCCGGTGTAGTTTTGGACCCCACTGATTTCCATTGCACAAACACAAACAGTTAATATCTTTATATATGGATAGAAGAAAGAAATTCATACAGGTTTGGAAAAACGTGAGGTTTTTTGGGGGGTGAAAAATCCTTTTAATGCTAATCTGTCAATATCTGCCCAGGTAAAGCTGGAAAAGCAGAATAAGTAGATTGACACCTGAGAGGTTGATGGATGTTTTTGGGGCTCCAATACCGTGTCTGTGAGCTATTTTATGTTTGTCAGTGAGGCTGCTTTCATGTTTGTGCCTCTGCTGTGATGTTTGATCATGTCAGCGTGACGAACTAGTAAACATATGTTGTTGTGCGCAGGCTTTCATGGAAGATGTCAAATCCAGAGGGCCCTACATCTACTCTGTGTTGGAATCAGCTCAGACCTTCCTGGCACAACACCCTTTCCAGGAGCCAGAGGAGACATTGCCCGATGGGAAAGGTTTGTTCTCTAGTGATAAAATGTGGTTAAAGAACCATTTTGATACATTTAACTAAGCTTCATGACACTGTGGTCCTGTGTAATTAGTCACATGATGGGGCTAAGGTGATTGGCCTCGTTTCCCTTAGTATTATGTGATTGCAACTAGCAATGGTTCCATTCAGATTAATTTTTCATTAAAGTTTGATTCATAGGAGAAAAAAATAATCCTGATAAAACTATTTCACAGGAAGTGCTTGTGAGTGTCAAAAGATGCCTTATGTCTGGACAACAGTTTGTCATACAGTTCTAAAGACTAATAAAAAAATATATATGGATTTTTATTAACACATTGTATTTAGTCTTTCAGAATTATTTTTCAGTGATAAATATAAAATGTATTAAAACAAAATAAAATATCTTTATAAGCAACACTATTTAACGTCTCAATATTTTGATTTGTTCTCATAAATTAATCTTGAATGTGTTTTGTCTTTTTTTGCTATTTTGTCTATTTTGTTTTTGCTTTGATTTGAGCTTATTTATATTTATATACTTATTTATATTTAAAC
Source organism: Enteromius afrohamiltoni (assembly GCA_034779775.1). NCBI lineage: Eukaryota > Metazoa > Chordata > Actinopteri > Cypriniformes > Cyprinidae > Enteromius > Enteromius afrohamiltoni. Next base: position 11,346,029 of record JAUYWG010000048.1, read on the forward strand.
AAGTGAACAAATCTTAGGTCATTCTTGTTTATATGTTTATTAAATGTTTATAACATTTTTATGACATGAAATTCACATTTTGGACAGTTTATTTTCATCTAGGTGTTTCCATTTATTTGTTTAATGCAATATCCCCACAAACATGTAAATGGATACCCATCTATTGACAGGCAGCTCTATTAAGTCCTTATTATAACCCACATTAACCCAGCACAGGTGCATAGAAATGGCAATGCCTGATGAGAATTTGCCTCCTCACATGAGGCTATCAACCCAATTCTGCGTCCACATGTCATCATGAGTGTGTCTGTGTCATATGGAGCAATTAATAATGAAGAGATCAGGGCTATTGTTTTCACTCTCAGCTCATAGCCTCCCTATTCTTCCCCTCCTCTTCGTCACAGAAGTCTCTCCTCGCCGGCGAATGTTGAATGTAAGTCGCTCGGTGTGGAAGCAGGCCAACGTGGCCAGTGACCTGTGGGAGAAGTTGACGGCGCGCTGCGTGGACCGACACCGGCACATGGAGCGAACTCTAGAGAGGCTGCTGCAGATCCAGGCTGCCATGGAGGAGCTGGCTGTGGCTCTGGAGCAGGCAGAGGGAGTGAGGGACGCCTGGGAGCCTGTGGGAGACCTGTTTATTGATTCGCTGCAGGACCATATAGACGCTACCAAGGTAATACGTCTTCGGTGACTTGATCACAAGTGATTAATGCAGACAAATCGCTGTTTACACTTTTGTGATTGGATTTTAAAGGGAACGGTGTCTGATTTGGTAACTACACACATCAGTTACTACTCCGGTGTGTTACTGCTTGCACAAAGCATAAGAGAGCAAAAAAAAGCCAGTCTTTCTGCATATGTGACGTTCCTAGTAGATCTGTCAGGGTTATTTTAGTCACGCTTGCTGTGATTTATATGATCAGTGTCACTGCATGACAGGAGGTTCGGTAAAGTCACTTGAGTTTATGTGTACCGATTATTTTATTTATGTATTTATTTTTAAAAGCTACACGGAGCAATCAAAGTTAATATAGGCGCTATGGTTGACTGATGCGAGTAGGTGGAAAATCTAGATGTGTCTTGGATGGATCAGTGTGGAATAGGGTTTACACAACTTAATATGTGATATTAAATCATTATAGTTACAAACAGATATCACTGCAACAGTATTGTTGCTCTAACAACTATTCATTGAATTAGATCTATTTTGAAATCTATTCTTTCTAGAAATCTATTATTTCTTGCATTGGTAGGCATGTTTAAGACGTGAAAAAGTCACTTAATTTAGAATTTTGTATGGCTGACCTTATTTATGTTCCCAGTTTACTTCTAGATGTGCTGTTTAGATAGATAAGATAAAGAGGTTCAGGATGCATTTATATTTTTATCATTTTATTTTTATGTCCAGATGTTGATGTATTATGCGAGGTATTTTGATGGACTTTTAGATTTGTTAGTGGACCTCACAGCTTGCTCAGTTACTGGTTCTTAGAGTTTCAGCCAGATTGTAATGAGACTCTCCACAGGGAACTGTTCTTCAATAGCATAGAAGGTCTTTTATTTTTTCTCTCGCTTTATTTCGCTGTAGGGTTTAAGCAAGTGATTTGTTTAGACTTTAAATTAAATGTACTGTGAATGTGTGATGTAATTTACTCCTGATGTGAATGTGTTTTTGAATGAACTAGATTTTTTTTTTCAGGGTTTATTCTTTTTTTGTGTCACATTTTCAAACATATTTTTAAAATGTTATTTTGATGACACTTTACAGTAAGTTATTAATTACTGTTTTAACTAACATGAACAAACAATGAACAATATTTTAATTAATGCAATACCTTAATAAATGCTGAAAATAACATTAACTTAAAAAAATGAGATACTAAATAAGATTCATAAATAGTGTGGAAGTAGTGTGTATTCTTAGTTCATGTTACTTAATGTATTTAGCTAATGTTAACTAAAGAGTTTCTGTTATTTTATTTATTATTTTGTTATTTTTTAATTTTCTTAAACGCATGCACACACAGACATACAGGTGCTGGTCATAGAATTAAAATATCTTCGAAGTTGATTTATTTCACTAATTCTATTCAAGAAGTGAAACTTCAAATGTTTACTTCTTTTAATTTTGATGATAATAACTGACAACTAATGAAAAACCCCAAATTCAGTATCAAGAAAATTAAGGAAATTAGAATATCATTTAAAGTTTCACTTCTGAAATGGAATTAGTGAAATAAATCAACTTTTTGAAGATATTCTATGACTAGCACCTGTATATATATATATATATATATATATTACATGTTTATTAACATTAAACTTAGCATTATTATGTTATATTTTTATATATTATTATTATTATGTATTATTATATTTAAAAAAAAAAATTGCAAATGTTATTTATGGTTTTTTTGGAGCTCAACATACTTATGTACAGTATATGAAATTCAATATCTGGTTAGTAAACATCTATTACCTAATGCTTATATGGCGTAGAAAAACATAAGTACACTCAAATACAAAACCTGGAATCTAGTATTGGGTATGCTAGCCATGCAAGGTGGAGATGGCCTTTGAAAAACTGTTCTTGTGGCTGCATATTCTAGTGCACGGTGATCTGTAGCATCTGCCTGAGGGCAGAACAGAAGATTCAGGTTTTGTCGTAGGGTCTGTGATAATGTTGCCTGCTCTTTTCTTCAGTCTGGAGATCCTGGAAGTTGGGGAGGTGCATACCAGTTGTGCTATAGGTAAGGGATAATACACAGTTAGCAGGTTGTTATCGCTGAATAAAGCACTTCCGTCTTATATAAACCTGTCAGGCTTTATTCTGCGAAAACAACCTGCTAGCTGTTTATTATCCCGCTTATTACATATTGTCTTGGCCCAAAAATAAATAATAAAACAATAAATAAATACCATAATACAATAATAAAAAATAGTTTAACCCGGGGGGAGATAATTACTAAAGGTCAATTACTAAAGGTCAAGATGATGCGTAATACCCGGATGATCCTGTGTTATTAGTTTCACTGGTTGTTGTCTGGGAATAACACACCTTGGAATGTGGTGACTTACCAATAAGAATCGAGTATTCCACGATGCTGTATAATTGTGACATCTGAGACTCGGAGTCAGACATGTTCAGATCCATATGCAGCTTTATTGATAAACAGAGTCAAACAGGCAAAGTCAGTTACTAGCAAACGGGATCAACGAAGGAGAGGCTGAGGCAAGGTAAGTGTCCAGGCAGTAGGTCAAGGTATCGAACAAGATTCAAGGTCAGTGTCCAGGCAAGGGTCGAGGTATTCGGCAGAGATTCGAGAAAACAAGGCAGTCCAAAGGTCAGTAACAAGAGTATAGAATAAACGCTCAGAGATGTCGACGGGGCAGAACAAAACTCTGCGACTTGCTTCTCTGAAGCGTGCGCATAAATAGTCCTGAAAAACGCCGACACCTGTTGCGTAAGTAACGAGGTGTTTCGTAGAAATGGGACCGGGCGGAAACTCAGTACTCGGGTGAGGGTTCCCGCTGATGACGGTTGGAGAGAGCCACGGAGGTCGTTGCTACAATAATAAGTCATTATAACAGTTCATTACATCTGAACTATATACTGTATCAAGGGAAAAGGCAAAAGGTGGCCATAATGACTGCCATTTACTTTCTGGATCTCCGTTGTACGTTTTCCAGTTTGTGTATTTTATGCTTTTCTGTTAGTACAGCAAACTCGGCTGTATGCTGCTGTTACTTTTGCCCTTTAGATACTGCACTCAGTCATTTGACTATGATCAAGAAGAGACATTAGTGTCACAACTGTAAAAGTATTAAAAGATGTGCCATCTGAATATGTTATCCTGTAATCTACCATGCTATTCCAAAACATATCTCTCTAATGTTTCCCCTCATAATCTACCAGCGACGATGTAAAGAACCAGACTCCTACAGCTGTGCATATTGACGATACGATCATGGTTGTTCCCGTGGAGATAAGCAGAGTTATTATAGAAATGGAACAGTGTAGGTATCTATTTACAGTAATACCTTGTGCATCAGTGAGTGAGTCAGACTTTCTCTTCTGTCGTCTGGATCTCAAAAGGCTTCTTTATGTGGAAATTATAATTCTGTTGTTTTATTAACATAAACATGTTTTGTGATGTAATGTACTTTTTTGTGTGACTAGCACTGCACAGTACTGTACATGTGCAGCTGTGTAATTTAATAATTAACAAGTTGGTCTGCCTAGAGCTGTACTGTGATGCAATATGTTGAGTTTTTAATTCAGACTGAAGCCGGACTCCGTGAACTCACAGATTCGCGTTACGCTCTGACAGGAGGTGGAGCATTTATCAATGTTTCCCCCGCTGTCAAAACCAACAAGCACATGACAGATCTTGCAGACTTACAGTTTTTTATTCGTTTTAGTGGCTGCATGTCAAGTATATAAACAGGCCATAAGATAAAGGCTCCTGATGTTTCCTTTCCCACAGTTACCTCTTACCTGGGACCCTACGTATATATGGTGGGGTTCTTTTTATTTATTACTGAAAAAGCAACATCAAAATTTTAAATGGTTAGTTCACCCAAAAATTTTAATTGTCATTAATTACTCACCCTCATGTCATTTCAAACCCATAAGACCTTTATTCATCTTCATAACGCAAGTTAAGATGTTTTTGATGAAATCAGAGAGACATGTGACCCTCCATAGACAGCAATACAACTAAAACTATGAATTTTAAAGAGTATCATAATGCATACGCATGCTTTCCTCTAGGCGTAAACAACCGCAGATTATGTTCATGTGTGTGTTTTCTCCCGGATGTAAACAAGGCTGATTACATCAAATATGTTAAAGCTTGCATATGCATTGCGTTGTGATGGAAGATGTATGTGAGGGGAGAAGAATGTTTGGGTAAATTAATTATTAAGTGTTAAAAAAGTAGCATCGCAAAACTGAAGTTGATCCACTGATGTGATGGTGTTTTCAGTGTTTCGTCTCGGGACCTGGGATCATTTCAGTTATATTGCTGTCTGCGGAGGGTCAGATGTCTCTCTGATTTCATCAAAAATATCTTAATTTGTGTTCAGAACATGAACGAAGGTGTTATGGATTTGGATCGACATCAAGGTGAGTAATTAATGACAGAATTTTCATTCTGGGGTGAACTAATCCTTAAAATTATATTAAGATATTTTTTAAGAAACAGATTTCTAAATTGTTAGAAATGACAGTAAAGACTTTGCTTTTTTTATACTGGGAAAAAAAATTATTACGGTCTCCACAAAATACTAATCAAAATATTAGAATGATTTCTGAAGGATCATGTGACTGTAGACTGGAGTAATAGATGCTGAAAAATCAGATTTGCCATTACAGTAATAAATTATAACTCATAATTTAGCTCAACTTTTTACTTGCAAATTTTTTTTTTTAATTCTCTTGCGACCAGTTTGCTATCACACACATTGAGTCTTTTCACACTTACACGTATTTGGTAAAGTTTCAGTCTCTGCCATTGACAGATTGGGTCTCTCTTGCACTTAGCCCAGTGTGGCACCTCAATATAAGTGTGTGTAAGGAACGAACATCGGTGGTGGATGAAATAAAAATGGAGCAGTGTAGGCTGTGAATAGATTAAAAAAAAAATCTCTTTAAAGATTAAAATATCCACCCTATGGGCAGCTTGTCGATATCAGGACTTTTTTATTGCTTTAAATCTGCCATGTTGTAACACTCAATAAATATAACATAACAATGCACAGTGCACCCAGAAATCAAATGGAAAGCCCTTACAATGTATGTGAATCATAGCATGAAGCGAAAAAAATGATGTGGTGTTGATTATGAATCGCTTTTTTGCTACCTGTCGTAGCTGTTTAAAGAAGAGCTGACGCAGGTGAAGGAAGGAATGAAACACATAAATGACCTGGCCCACCAGCTGGCCATATCTGATGTGCACTTGTCCATGGAGAACGCCAGGGCTCTGGAGCACCTCAACAACAGATGGAAACTTCTGCAGGTAGTGAATTCACACCATTCTTATCTCATCCTTAACTGCCCACCATTACTAATGGACCCCTATGGAGATCATACAATGCTATGGTCACCATTGCCAACAATTGCTCCAGCCAGCTAGGTTAGTGCATATACACTATGAGAAATGGAGCTTAGGAGATGGAATATAATATGCCGGTCCTGCCTGGCTGAGAGCGGTGATGGCTCCATTATCATCGGTCACGGAGAGTGCCTTTTGTCTACATGCTCATGGGAAAACAAAGGCCTTTCTGAAGAGAAAAAAGAAAAGATGTAAAATGAAATTGAGTGTTTCGATTGCATCTGGTTGTTTTATGAATGAGATGAGGTTAAGAGAGCCAGAAAGAAATGCAAGAAGAATGAGAGGTACTCTTTAGTATGGGGGAGTGTATAAATCCAGTTATCGAAAAATAAAATGCATATCTGCAGTAGTTTGTGTGACCTAATGTGGCAGAAGACAAACAGCACAAGTGTGCGTGATAATGTCTTTTTGTTTTTGTAGAATGAATGTCATGAGAAATGCTCTGTTGATAAATCCTTGGGTTTTAATACACAAACTATTATATATGTTTGTTAGGGTTTTCAGTGGAATCACAAATTGAATCACGAATGTATATTTTATTATATATTATATTTAATCAATAACATGATATCTTTATTAATTAATAAAATGCAGATAACTGTATATTTGCTGAAATAAGACCTTAGATAAAAACATTTAAGGATTTAATTTTTCTTATTTGCTTCTATTTGAGAAATTTAGTTGAGATGTAGTGTATTCTTGAAAAAAAGTCACATGGGTATATTTTGTAGCAATAGCCAACAGTACATTTTATGTGTAACTTATTGATTTTTCTTTTATGCCAAAAATCATTAGGATATTAAGTAAAGATCATGTTCCCTGAAGATATTTCTTTGTAATTATATCAAAACTTGTTTGATTCGCTAAGAACTTAATTTGGACAGCTTGAAAGGCAAATTTTTTGCACCCTCAGATTCCAGATTTTCAAATATTGTCCTATCCTAAGAAACCAAATGCCAATAAAAAGCTTATTTGTTCAGCATGTATGTATAAATCATGAATCAATTAAAATAAACTGACCTTGTGACTAGTTTTGTGGCCCTGGACATTTGAACTGTATAGTTTTTTTAATAGCTGATTGTGCTAAATGGACATGTTAAATTGACACAACTGAGACAATTCAGATCAGTAACTACACTGATTAACAGAGATGCCTGCTTATACACAGGGCAGTATTATATTTCTGTTATGCCACAACAGTGTTGGTTGTCCTTAAAAAGCCTCAGAGAAACTATAGAAATATAGAGAGCAGAGTGTAAAGGGAAGAAAATGCTTTATGCTTGAGTGGTTTTGTTGGCCTTTTTATATGTCAGTGTTTTGACGTCTTCTGAATGATTTACATTGGAAATAACTCAGTATTAGGTAGTCCACCATCCCCAGAGATGGCTGGCTGGTGGCGACAAAGACTAATGTGGATTAGTCTTAGTAAACTTCTTGTGCAACACTGTCATTCTTGAATCTGACCGTTTCTCTTTTCTTCAAGGGGTCTATAGAAGAGCGTCTGAAACAGTTGCAGGATGCCCACAGAGATTTTGGCCCCGGATCACAGCACTTTCTTTCCAGTAAGTGTGGTAACTCGTTTAAAGCCGTAGAGTCTTCTGCTGGAGTCTGATGCTGAAAACCCGGGAAAGGGGGTGGGCTGATGGAGCTTAGCAGAGAGGGGTTGGCAGGACTGTGTTTAAGTGGGCAGATTGGGTTGTGACTTTATTCATTCTCTCTGTCACTCACTGCCCAGTCTAACAGTGTAGGACAAAGACAGTGCCTTCTACACAGTTAGCCTTCATTTAGAAGTTGTCCAAACTCTTCAGGCTCTCTAAATCAGTATAGATCAGTGCTACATTTCTACGCTAAATGAGGACACATTGAATAGTTTCAAGTGACATTATAAGTAGTGTTAGTGTAGTACTTGGCTTTATTTTGGACCATTTGGACACGGTCTGGGCAAAGACTTGACCCTCAGTTATAAATGAATCTCCCTGATACTGAATTTTAAAGCTGCATTGAGTCCTTTGTTGCTTATTTAAAGTAGTTTTCTGAATAGTACCACTCAAATGTAAATGTAAAATCTCTACATATATAGTAAATATTCTGAAAAAGCTGTTTTGCTTTAACTAAAAACTTTACCCAGTTAAAATTGAGCAAAAACAAAAACTGAATGCATAGTCTAAGAGTTCATTTATTTAGCTTATTAGATTTTAACCCAGCTCCTTATTTGAATATGAGGCTGAGAGGATTATTTGTTGTTTTAGCAAGATTAAATCTTGTTCAACTGCCAATAATAATCAAAATCAATTTAATATTGCACCTGTTTGTCAGTAGCTCAGTAATGTTGGTTTTGTGATTTCACTGGAACAGAGTGTGTTATATGGAGAGATATAAAAAGTATAGTGTGGTTATGAAAGTAATGTGTGAAGGTGGTGCCCTGTTTCTCGCTTACCCCTTTGGTCCATCACATACCAGAGGGAAGGATAAAACCCGCTGTATCTTTACATAAACCAGGAATTTTTAAATTTCAAAATTGTAAAAGCAGCTGCAAAGGAAAACAGAAGTGCTAAAGCCCTCTAGCCTGGCTTCCGCGACTATTACTCTCATAGGAGCTTAGTCTGGCCAAGCTACATTACTACCCACTTTCTGGGAGGCGGGCATAACCTGCGTCCATCAGATGCCTCTGTATACTACTGGACAAATCTACAACCGGGTGGGGTTCTCATTGGTTCCCATTTTTTGGGCACAGAAATGCTCTAAAACGGCAGTTTGTCAGACTAACTTGCTCGCGAAAACAATGTAGCATCAAAGGAATTATGGGCGGGCCCAGGCTAGAAGCCCTCTAAACAGAGTCCAGAATGACCTTCTCAGTTTTCACCATTTGTATCTCATAGCAGATGAGCTTTTGACCTTAGAGATTCTGTATGAAGAGGTTTGCAAAGCTCCACTTACAGAAAAGCTTTCTACGATTTTGAAGACTTTTGAGGTGCTGTTGTTTAATAGCCTCTCCGTGTGGAAGCAGTATGCTTGAAGGACCTTGAGCGGTGCCGTTTGAGATTTTCAGAATAGCTTTTCATGCTCGACATGTCTGTCTGATTGATATTGCCCTCTTTCTTTCTCTGTCACTCTAGGCTCTGTGCAGATTCCTTGGGAACGTGCCATATCCCCCAACAAAGTGCCATACTACATCAAGTAAGTCTAGCCGTAAAGCATCAACAGTCTATGAGTGTCAGAAACGCGAGAGACAGTCTAAAACTGTGGGATGAGCATGTCAGATTATCAGGTGTAGAGAGCAAACTCAATTACTGATCCCTGGTGCAGAAGATTATTGCACTGTGATCTAAAAAGAAAACAACATTTCAACTGTGGCGTTCCTTTTTTCACACGGCCCTGTGTGTTTTTAGCGATTTGAGTTTATAGATGTCACAACAGAGTTTGTGTTGTGTAGGGATTGCAGGAAGGTAATAGAAATAAAGCCGTAATAAAATATTAGATACTTACTTAAATAAGGAATGTAGTCTTAGCAACTAACTGCAATAGACAGAAATATGTTTAAAGCTGCAGTCTGTACATTTTTGGCAAAAGTAAGCGTTTCATAGTTCTGATAAACCCAAATGTTAAGAAGAGACACCACTGGTACATTACTGATAACAAAAGAATAAATTTTTTTTATATAAAATATAACCATATGTGGCGTGTCATGTAGGGATGTTTTGGAAGTTACGGTTTTCACTGTAAATGAGTAATATTTTTTACTTTTAAAAAACCTAAATCTGACTTGATTTTATAGTAAAATTACATATGTTATGATTTTAAAACAGCTTGTCAGTGTTTTTTCATTAATATTCAGACATCATTTATGCACCCTTCACTGCTCTAAATATAAAACAGCTTTTCATTCTGTCACAAAAAAGCCGTTCCTGTGTGTGTCGTAACCATTTGCCAAATTTCAATATGCAGAAAGTGGCAGCAAAGGGGAGAATTTGCGGTCTGTAATGACTAAAATTTGCATTTGTGTTGCATAGAAGAAAAAAAGTCATGTGGGTTTGGAGTGCCATGAGGGTAATAAATAATGAAAGAATTAGTAAATAATGACAGAATTTTCATTTTTCTGTGAACTGGTCTTTTAATGTTTCTCTCACGTGTGTTCTCCCTCCTCTCTCTATGTTTTCTATTTTTGGCTTCCCTACTCTGCTCTTACTTCGCTATTTTCTCTCCCCTTTTTATAGCCATCAGGCTCAGACAACCTGCTGGGACCATCCAAAGATGACTGAATTATACCAAGCTCTTGGTGAGGCAATTAAACACAATTAAACTCCGCTCTAATATCTTCTATGTGTCTAATTCCCACTGGGGAACCATACTGTGGTGCCCAACACGAAAGCTCAAATACACCAACTAGAAGACAGTCTCACACTGAGCTTGGTTTCTTTACCTGGACCTCCCATTACAACCTAAGATATCATCTCACCCCAGAGATGTGTACAGCTTTCTCGTTAACCCAGGGGCAGATGGGGCAACCTTACGATTGCTTTGCCAACTTCAAATTAATAATGATTAAAGGGCGTTTACTGTCTGTGTTAATCCAAACACTCTGGCACGGCATGGACATGAACTGAAGTGACACATTGCTTCTTGTCTTTTTGTTTGCGCATGTCAGAGCTCAGCTATTCTATTGCTGCTTTTTCTTTCCTCATGAATGATATTCTCTCTTTTTCCTCTCCTATCTCCCCTGCTGCTCTCTCACAGCGGACCTGAACAATATCAAGTTCTCTGCATACCGGACGGCCATGAAGCTGAGGCATGTGCAGAAGGCTTTAAGATGTATGTAAAAAGAAGCTCCCACTCTGGTTTGCCCTTTTCTCTCTACTTCTCTTAGCGCGCACGTCATTGATTATTCGCAAATTCCACGTAGAGAGCTGGCCCTGCTGTGAGCCTCTGATCCGTCTTTTTCATTAAAGCCCAGTGATTTTTATGCAGCTTAATTAAACCTAATAATTGGTGTGATTGTACTTCTTCAGGGGAGGTAATTAAGAAGTCTGCATGAGGAATTAACCACTGTTCCCCCAGCGAAACGCTTTGTGGATGGAGGTTTATCTACCACTGTCCAGACAGGAGCTTTCTCTCGTTGGCAGTTCCCTTCTTTCCTTCAGCCTCTCCACTGTGCACATAATATAAATATGAATGTGTTCATGTAGGTCGGTTTTACTTCCAGGAGCTCTTCAAAAAACAATATGGCACTGAAAAAAATATCTTGTATAATACAATGAATGAAATATTTATCATTTATGTGTTGCTTGCACAAGATTTTATTTCCTTAGAATACACATCTACCCCTGAATGTCCATCAGCAGTAGAAGATGGTATTTGCAGGGAACTGATGTAGTTATTTTACAGCCAAACTTTGACTTCTTTCGGGGAGTTCTATAAAATTGCCTTTTATACTGCCTTTTGAGAAACTGATTTAAACAAATAAAAAGGGAAAAATATTTTTCAGCTGTTAGTATAATCCATTGTACCCTTCCAAGCTAAAAACACAAATACTCACACACACGTGTACAAAAGCATAGTTTACAGGTTAATGGTTTTACGGTTTAATTTGACATTTGCAAATGTTTACTCAAGGTTGTGAAACTAGTTTTTTTCAAAATAGGTTTTTTCAATGTAACAGGTTTAAGGCTGGCCTCAATTAACAAACATGCCAAAACAACAAATAATAAAGTGGTAGAGGACTGTTTTTCTTGTGCTTGAAAAGTTTACATTTTAAAGGAAAACACCACTGTTTTTTTCCATAAGTTCTTCCCTCGGCTTAGACTGATATATTGTTGATATATATATCTCACGTCTCAGTGCGTGCACTTCATCACTCTAGCACGTGGTGCCACTATGTTAGCGTTTAGCTTAGCTCTGTTCATTCCTTAGAATCCTAACAAGGGTGAATTTGAAAACCACCAAACACTTCCATGTTCTGTCTATTTAAAGATCCCATGTGCAAAACACAAAAAAAAATTCTGAATTTTAAAGTATTTTTCCATTATTTAACATTAACAAACATTGAACACACACACACACACACACACACTATATACCTGTATGAAGAAAGTACATAAGACAATATGTGACCCTGGACCACAAAACCAGTTTTAAGTTGCTGGGGTATATTTGTAGCAATAGCCAAAAATACATTGCATGGGTCAAAATTATAGATTTGTTTTGTAAAAATCCTTAGGATAGTAAGTAAAGATCATGTTCTATGAAGATATTTAGTCAATTTCTTACCCCTAAATATATTAAAACTTCATTTCTAATTAGTAATATGCATTGAAAAGATCTTTATTTGGACAACTTTAAAGGTGATTTTCTCAATATTTAGATTTTTCTGTACCCTCAGATTCAGATTTCCATGTACAGTAGTTGTATCTCGGTAAAATATTGCCCTATACTAACAAACCAGACATCAATGGAAAGCTTATTTATTCAGCATTCAGATCATGTTTTAATCTTAATTTCAGAAAATTAGCACTTACGACCAGGGTCACATATAATATAAAATATAATTAAATGCATTCTTGGTTTTTGTACATTTTGTAGAAAAATGAAAAAACATTAAAAAGTAGAAGTTCAGCTTCAGCTGTCTTTTTTTATTTGCTTGTTTTATGTTTTAACACACATGTAACAGATGGCACCTGTATTTTAGAATCATCCTGATGGGAAAAAAAACATGTTCAGGGCCACAAAAGCTGGTGGAATATACTACTGAGCATGTTGTGTGACGTTTAATGTCTCTCAGGATAAGTTACTGCTTGCGTTTCTCTTTTTCACTCACACATACTCCTGGTTTGCTAGTCCATGTCATTAGCCGAATTAATAACCAGGCTGCTATAGTAACGGTGCTTATTTGTGAGCCTGGCTCTGATTATTGAGGATGTCTGTATAAAATGAGCATCTACAAAGGCCTGTTAGAGTCTCTAGCTGCCCACCTAACCCTGAAAGGACCATTGCTTCCATATTTCAGCTTATTATCCAATTAGGATGACATCAGCATACAGCCTTAACCCTGTCCTCTCTCTGCCGCGCTATAGAGATATCCAAAGGAAATGATGTTATGGCAGTCAGATTAAATTTGCTAACACTCCACACATGTACAGTAATAAGAATCTGGCCTTTTTTATGTGTGTGTTTTTCTAGTGGACCTGCTGAAGTTAAGTAGTGTGGTGGACGTGTTTCGAGAACAGGAGCTGCAGCATGCCGAGCACATTATGGATGTGGTCGAGGTCATCCATGCTCTCACTTCCCTGTATGAGAAACTAGAGGAGGAGAGGTCCGTCCTGATCAATATCCCCCTGTGTGTCGACATGTGTCTCAACTGGCTGCTGAATGTTTACGACAGGTACTGACGGTAATGTCACTCACGACCCATTTGACCTGCTCCAACAAATGATGTCAAACTGACCCTGCACCTTCCTGCTGTCAGTGACATACTTTTACTGGTCAGTCACACACTGTGCAAAAAAGAGGCTCCCTGCATCTGGGATTTAAGAGTTAATGATGTGACTCTTATCTAATAATCTATTGCATGAAAACATGCATTTGTGCATTAAAGGAATAGTTCATCCAAAAATTACAATTCTGTCATTATTTTACTCAAATCTGAGTAAAAATCTGTCTGAATTTCTTTGTTCTGCCGAACACTTGAAGAAAGTTTGTAAGCAGGCTGTTTTGGGTCAGCATTGACTTTTTTGGTATGGAAACCCATTTCTGCCACTGAATAAAAAAAAAGAAGAAAAGTTGTGTCTTTTTATCTCACAATTCTAACTTTTTTTTGTGACTTATTTTTTCAGAATTGTGAGATATTAACTTGCAATTGTGACTTTGTCTTGCAATTCTGACTTTAAAAGTCTTGCAGTTCTGACTTTATGTCTCGCAATTCTGACTTTAAAAGTCTCGCAATTCTGACTTTAAAAGTCTTGCAATTATGACTTTATGTCTCGCAATAATGACTTTGTCTCACAATTCTGATTTTATGTCTTGCAATTATGATTTTAAAAGTCTCGCAATTCTGACTTTATGTCTCCCAATTATGAATTTAAAAGTCTTGCAATTATGACTATATGTCTCGCAATTCTGATTTTATGTCTCGCAATTATGACTTTAAGTTTCGCAATTCTGACTTTATGTCTCCCAATTATGAATTTAAAAGTCTCGCAATTATTACTTTGTCTCGCAATTCTGACTTTATGTCTCGCAATTCTGACGTTAAGTCTCGCAATTATGATTTTATGTCTCGCAATTCTGACGTTAAGTCTCGCAATTATGATTTTATGTCTTGCAATTATGACTTTATGTCTCGCAATTATGACTTTGTCTCGCAATTATGACTTTAAGTCTCGCAATTATGAATTTAAAAGTCTCGCAATTATGACTTTGTCTCACAATTTTGACTCTATGTCTCGCAATTCTGACTTTGTCTTGCAATTCTGATTTTATGTCTCGCAATTCTGACTTTATATCTACCAATTACAAGATAAAAGTCACAGTAACATTTTTGGGTAAATTATTCCTTTAAATAGATTTTGAAATTTTTTAAGGTGCATTATAGAGCTGAATACAAAGAGTACAGTTTCTAAGAACTTGGCACATGTGTTTCAAAGATTTTTAGACTAGTTTTATTTAACGTGGATACTTCATTGACCCTTAAATCTCTACTTATAGGCAAAACTCTATTCTCCGTGTTCCACACTGAAGTGAATTAAAAGATGACTATGGCACTGAGACATCACCAGCAGGCAGCTAATCAGACTGTAGGAGTTAAAAGCCCCACCGCTTGACTCCAAGTATCGCATTCTGTGCCAAGCTCTTGGCTTCTTAGCCAATGTTTAAAAAAAAAAAAAAAACAGATGAGTTTATTTAATTATTTACTTGTTTTTTATTATCCTTCATGAGTTTGTCTCAAACATATACTAGACTCTTAACTACCTGCTGCTAATGACTGGAAATCAGAGCTCTCACCCTGCGAATAATTGGTAGTAATTGCTTTTTTGTTTTGCTACAAACGCTGGATGTGAATAAGAATGAGCAGCATGCATGAGGATGATAATGACAAGCTCTCAGTCAAACAAGAAAGCCAAACAAGGTAGGAAATGTTCCCTTTAGTAGCAATACTGACAGGGGATTTCTTGTTATACAAACCAAAATGTGATTTGGTGGTGTTTGATCAGTTTTCTAGCAATTCCTTTTTTTTGTGTCTGTACAGCAATCTGTTTAGATTTGCTCGTGAGATCTTGGTCTCAGTGGAGCTCAAATGCTTCCTGACCTGTTTTAGAATCTTTTTTTGACAGGTCTATCTAGTGCAATAAATGTGAAATGTCTTTTCCTGTAAGCATGAAACATGAAATAAGACAGGAAATGCACCACTATACAAATATCCAAAAGTACACTGTGTATATATTTGCTGTATCTCTCTACTAGCAGTAGCAGCTCCTGACAGCCTCCTCGTTAAGGATTCAGATGGCTTGGAGGAAGTTACTCGTCCAGAGTAACTTCATATTTTGACCATATATTCGGTCTAGCTTGTTAATGACCGTAGTGAGAAGATGAAGTTTTCCGCATTGTGTAGTACATCAGGGCTGCCAGATTTTCTTTGCAAAACCCACATAATTGCTACTTGGGCCCAAAACTAGCCCAATCGCTTTTCAAGGGGGATTACTATTAATAATAGCATTCCAAAGGGGTGAAAGTATTGGTGGTGTTGAACGTCACATTCCAGGAGCTATATATCACATTACTGGAGTTGTTGCAACCAGTGAAAAAAGCGCCAATGTAGCCAAGTTCCGTGGGAAAACACTCTTATTACAGTACATGGACAGAAAGCGCAGACAACATAATACAGGGCCCTTTCAGTCCTGTTTGATGCCATTTACTGTAGTTACTCCATAGTCAAACTAATTAACATGTAAGTTAATTTCGCTAAAGAACCATAGTGAATTTTTAAATGTGTGTTTGTGTTCTTTCTCTAGTGGTCGTAATGGTAAGATGCGAGTGCTGTCCTTCAAAACAGGACTGGTTATTCTATGCAATGCAGATGTCCAGGAAAAGTATAAATGTAAGTAGATGTAGCCATGTCACATAAATGCAATGTATTTCCATCTCAATTATCTCTACCCCTAAATCCTTACAATAACCTTTTTCATGAAGCATTATTTAAACCACCATATATCGCCACAACATACACTACTGTTCAAAGTTTTAGGTTTGGTAGGATTTTTAAAATGATTTTTAGAACCTTCTTTAATCATAGCAAATAAAAATGATTGATTATTAGTGATTAAAAAGGCACTAAGAACAGTAATACTGTAAAATCATATCCAGTTTCTGTTTTTATGTTAGTTTTAATGGTATTTCAAGTTTTAATATCCTTGTTAGTACTTTTGGACTGGAAAATCTGACCGACACATACCACCTTATCTTTTTTTTATGGTCCAATAACACTAAAGTAAAAATGACTTTCACAGTACAAAGTCCTAGTCGTTCTCTCACAGGGTTTCCCTTCCAATCCTCTCTAATGCTTTAAAATTTCATCAGTGGCCTAAAATCTCATCTGCTGTTGTGAGAGTGGGTTAGGGGGTAATTTGACAGGGCACACACAAGAAAGACCCAGTAAATAAGAGTCAGGCTTAGTGCACTGCAAAACGCATTAGAGAAAATCCGAACCAGATGTGGACATCCTTGAGCTAGAATATAACCATCATAACTCCCAAACATTGACAAAATTTTTTTATATCTGTAAAGATGATGAGCACTTATTGGTTGGTCTGGCATGATCGTAAAAGTAAAAGGGACATAAGCTTTTATGCTACATGAGTGTGTAGAGTGTGGACCTATGGGCCATGTACAGGGACCTGCAGGGCCCCAGGGCATCAGCCTCTTTGTGGAAATTGCGATTTGTCCTGGTTGGAACATCCTGTTTAGTATGATAGCTTTGTTTTGGAACAAGCTGGTCTAAACTTGTCATTAATTGATTGACCAGTCACCATGTTCCAGCTGGATCACCATAAGTAGCTGGTTTGTTGGTGGTGTACACCAGCCAAGCTACTAGCTTAAACAGCATTTTTAATTAAAGATTGGACTTTGTAATAAAGTCCCAATTTTAATACAAAGTCACAAATACAAGAAGTTGCAATAAAAATGTAATATTGTTGCAGTTGCAAAAATAATCACACCTCGTGTGCAATATTTTCTAAAGAGGCACCGGTGTACAATGTCTATTATACAGCATCAAAGCTGCAATAAAGAATTCTGCTGAGGAGGGACCAGGAACAAATAACATCTCTCATTTCTTTGTTTATTTCATATCATGCCAACAGCCACTGGCACAAATCACTGTTCATCTGTCTATTTCAATTTTACATCTTCAGTGGCTTGTTTTTGGGTGTTGGGCATCTTAACTTGAGGCCCCGGGGCTCTGCTCCTGATTGACCCATCCATAATCTTTCCTTTGACTAGACTATGTATGAAGCTGGTTTACATGTGTTTGTGTGTGAATATGTGTGTACGCACAGCAGGAAGGTCTGTGTTTGCCAACCACTTTAGATGGTGCTATTTTTACTGGCACTGCAGAGAACATTCTCACTCCTGTCAAGATCATTCTGCTCAGTGATGGCTAGATTCATGACACATACTGTTTGGGCCGTTCAGCTCACTTGGCTAATGTTAGCCTTTTGTCCACATTTACACCAGTGCTTGCATGATGCACACACTTGCATATCTTGCCAGACTCCAATTTTCCAAAACGATTTTCTTGCTTATCAAATATTTTTATTTTCCAGTGACAAGAAAAAATCTTTTTTTAAACTAGATGATTTACTTGAAGCAAACTGCACAATTTATATCACAACTTGTGTGTGTGTGTATATGTGTGTGTATATATATATATATATATCTACATATATTCATATAAAATTTAAATTGAATCTTTAAAAGTTGGTAACAGTTATATAATAATAATAAATAAATAAAAACTGAAGTATGTTTATATTTAAACTGAGAAAATGCAATGTTATCTTAGTATTATTTTCTTTTTATAATATTTATATTTTAATATAATATTTTATATGAGCTTGTATTTTTATCAGCTGATGTCAATGTATGTTTTAGTAACTGTTTTATCTGTTTTTGACATTTTGATCAGTTTTTATTTACATACATCTAAATATTTGTGTTTAGCTTTAATATATTTTTATGCCATTTTTAGTAATTTTAATACTTCCAGTTACTTCAGTTACTTATTAAAAATTAGTTTCTAATTTTTTATATATTTTTTTATATCAGATTATTTTTCATCAAATAGCTATATATGTTTTATTTAATCTTTATTTCAATTAGCTTTTTAAATAGTTTTTGTCAAAAGCAACAAAATTTAACAAACGGGGAAGAAAAACACTCAATTAATATATTCTGTTATTAATTTTTTTTTTTTTTTATGTATTTTTAAATTAATACTTTTATTTTTTCCTTTGCAGTGCCAACATATCACACCTTAAAGTGTGAGCCATCTTGCCTCACACCTCTATAACCTAAAACCATTTAAATCTCAAATTCTCAGTTGCCCACCTCCAGGTTTTTGCACACTGGCAAAAGACTCCTTTATCCTAGTTCCTTTAAGTGCAGCATTCAACTAGGTCTTGTGTGTGTGTGTGTGTATTGCAGATCTTTTCAGACAGGTGTGTGGTCCAGGTGGACAGACAGATCAGAAACATCTCAGCCTGTTACTTCACGAGTCTATTCAGATCCCTCGGCAGCTCGGGGAGGTGGCGGCGTTTGGAGGGAGCAACGTGGAGCCCAGTGTCCGCAGCTGCTTTCGAATGGTAAGACTTCAGATTCTCTCTTTCAGTATCTCTCATTTTCTCTGATATGCTTTCTGTTTAGATGATGAAAGGGCCTCCGTCTACACAAACCCTTTGCTCTCTGTGATGAGCAAATCTTCTTAAATATTTGTACCAGAGGCACACTTTCTCACTTTCCTTCTTTATTGCCTGTCACATTTCTCTCTCGCCCTCGCGCTCTCCTAACTAGGCTCTGCTTCCCCTGGGTTTTTGGGCTGGAACGTACAGAGATTAAAGAGCTGTTCTGTGACTTTATTCCTTTGGGTTTTAGTGAGTCACTGGCCAGAAACATACTTTACGCAAATGTTTGGTCAGTGCTTGATAGTACTGTTGTGCTTATTAAATGTGCACTTCTCCTTAACTGTGCTAACATCAAACTTGCAGACTCAAGGGGCAACTGATAAAGGTACCTTCAAACATCTGTGCCATTAAAAGAGAAGTGCATAATTTCAATGCAATTACCACCACTAAACGAAATACTGTAGCAAACACAATGGCTATTTTTAAACATTTCCCTAAACACTTCCAGCCGTTGGTTACATTGTTTTGATCACACCATAGGTTTGACCAAAAGTGGCTTGCTTTTGTCTTTCTATATTTCTGTTATGCAAAAAAGTATTTTACAAAGTAATCAAATAATACACATAAATCTTAAACCAGACGTGTTGTTATTCAGTTAAGCAGCTTGGACGTTAGTCCTCACTCATCAGTTAAAATATAATTATTAGTTGTTTAAGAAAATGCTATTATTTTTTGGTCCGTAAGTGTAAATGCATATCACAACTGTCTCAACCGAAGTTATAACGAACAGGACTAATTTGCTAATTAATGTATAAGAAACCTGTCTGAAAGAAAGTCTTTTGCTATTGAAGCTAGGCTTATGCTGCTTATATTGTGACTTGGTATTAAAGACTGAATCATTATCACACAAGCAGTCATGTTGATTAATACCTATTTTAAAACCATGATGTATTTTTCCAGGCTTTTTTGATGAATGGAAAGTTCAAAAGTACAGCACTTATTTCAATAAAATGTTTCTGTAACAATATAACAGCCTTCAGTTAAATGCATTCTAAGTGAAATTATTGATTTCTTTAAAAACAAAAAATGTAACTTGAGTTGGGTTCAATTGCAGAGGCGTTTGGGTTCATATACTTGGATTAAGTGTGTTCGATAGTCTGCTAATTAAGGAAAATGAAGGTGTAATGCTCGCTGACCATCGCATCCATCTTTACGCTTATGGGGCTATGATTCGGAACCTTCTGGCATTTCATTCTACTGATGTCCTAATTATGAAATTGGTATAGGGCACAGGTTTCTTGTAGAATGGCCTTAAACCTTTAATTCTTAGGTCTGCTCTTAATTAAATCCTGTTCCATCAAGAGCATGTGCGCAATTTCAGGCACATGTAATTAAAATGAATTCACATTTGTTCCAAGTCTGCCTTTATAATTCTGGAAGAAATGCCAATCAGTGCTTTCCAATTACACCGTTTTTTTCGCTAGCTGCATTAATCATGCCAGATCAAGAATGATGAAGCTCGGTGTGGGTTTCAGTGTGCATCTAGATGAAAAGACTGGTTCACTTCGTTGGAAGTTATGGACCATCTCATGGGATGCTCTCAGATGTCCCTGTGGTTTGGACTGTTTAGAATATCCTCTTTTGTTGTTTCAGTGAAACTTCTGGAGACTTCTACTCAACTCCTCACTGCGCACTTTGGTCTCAGTCCTAGACTACAAACCCTGCTAAAGACACACACATACATTGCCTTTACCCTCTCAGGAGACGACACACTTCGGCGACTACTAAGAGCCACAGTAGAGATACTCGTGTTAATTATAAAGCTTTGCCAGAGCTTCAGAGTGCGCCCAAGGGAAATCAACCTTTTAATGCATCTTCGATGCGTATTTAATGAGAATTTAGCACATTCCAGATTTTTATGTCATCCTCTTTTATTAGGTTTATTGCTTGTCATCCGTTTCCCACTGTGTCACTATAACAAGGGCTCTCTCTGAGATTGTATCTTTCCCTTTCACGGGGCCGTGAATGCCCTGCATCGCATGAGCACTTTTAAGGGACATGCTCTGATAGGGTGATTGTGCCCATCAGCTACCAGAAGTTGTTTCGGTGCTTAATTGGGCATGCATAATGAACAATATGTCTGGATTTATGCTTGTTGCTGTGTGGGTTTTATCTCTCTCGTGTGTCTCTTCTGCGTCTACCTCTAGGCTCCAGGAAAGTTAGCAATCGAGGTTTCTCACTTTCTGGAGTGGATGAGCCTAGAGCCTCAGTCTGTGGTGTGGCTTCCTGTTCTGCACCGGGTAACCGTGGCCGAGACTGCCAAGCACCAGGCACGCTGCTACATCTGTAAGCAGTGCCCTATCAAGGGCTTCAGGTGAGCTGCTGCAGAGCTGAGTCGGCACAGACCTGTCTATCGTTATTTTTTAGGTAATCAGAATAAATGATTAAAACATCCTCTTTTAGTTGATCAAAGAGTTAGAGGTAATAGCATTGAAGTTAAGAAATGCTGAGGGAATAGTATACATGGGTTGTTAATGGACTGGATTTTTGTTAGGGGTTAATTAAGTATGTGAATACTGTTAAATTTGTATTTAAAGATTTTTTTAGTTTGGTAAAAAAAATCTTTGCTGCAGTTGGTAATTTATTATTTATTTTTATCTCTTATTTATTGAATGCGTTATAACGCAATGCACTGTATGTTTAAAATAAGAAGAACTGAGCAATAAATAAATAATAATAAAAACTTATTTTAGTACTGCTCTAATATTCAAATAGACCTTTTATAGACTTTTTAAATAAATAAAATGGTCCAAAATGTTAAAAAAAAGCTGTTTATTTTTAACTTTCTCTTAATTGACTTTAATTTAACTTTCTCTTAATTTTAACATTTATAATAATAGATTATCATTATTAGAATAATAAAAAAAAAGAATACTGGAATAATGTAAATTTTACCATCACAGGAATAAATTACATTTGAACATATCTCAAAAACAGTTATTTTAAATTGTAATGATAATTCAAAATATTACTCTCTATTTTTGTTTAATTGAATGTGGGCTTAATGAGCATGAAAGACTTATTTTTAAAAGCATTAAAGCATCTCTACAACACTGAACTTCTAATTGGTAGTGTATAATAAGTAATAATACAATAAGTAATACTGAGACGTGTTGATTACTCTAATAAAAAGGTTATCTTAGTTTTGGCTGTTAATAACAATTTTAAGACTAGCAGGGTGCCGGATAGTGACGATGAACACAAGTGCTATGACGACTCTGCATTTAGGCTATACTAAACCATCAATATCTGGCACCCTGCTAGTCTTAAATTGTTATTATCAGCTGAGTATGATCTGAATCTCTTCACAATCCTAAAATGAGCAAATGAATATTTGGATGTAAAATATGTCTCTCCCTTTTTTAATCAGATACCGAAGTCTGAAACAGTTCAATGTGGACATCTGCCAGACGTGTTTTCTGACGGGCCGGACTACCAAGGGCAAGAAACTACACTACCCCATCATGGAGTACTACACCCCGGTACATATGCTTTGTTACTTGCTGAGGTTTTTCCTTGCCAACTGGCAGCATTGTGTGTGCTCATAGGTTTCAAATTCAATCACTATTGTACAAGGCACTACGCAAAATAAATATGAATTGAACCAAATTGATCTCCTGCAGTGAAATACAGCACAAGGCCATTTGCTTAATGGTTTTCCTATGCTCCAGTCTGAGTTTTATAGGTGGGCGTCTTTATTATGCACCGGCTTTCTGTGGCTGCTCAAAAGATGATAGATTGAGATGGGAGGAAGACGAATGTTCTGTGGGGGAACTGATGTACTGCCTGTGTGTCGGAGGGAATGTTACGAAGGGGATGTGTTGTGTCTCAATCGCTCATGGTCTTTCATTTTTCTCTCTGCTGGCTCTTGTTCTGTCTCTCTCTCTCTTTCTGAATCATTCCAGACGACCTCAGGCGAGAAGATGCGGGATTTCGCAAAGACGCTAAAGAACAAGTTCCGCTCGAAGCAGTATTTTAGTAAACACCCTCAAAGGGGATACCTGCCCGTTCAATCAGTACTGGAGGTGGAGAGCTCTGAGACGTGAGTCTGACTTCCTGTCTCTGCTGATGAGAATCACACCTGTTGCAGCGCTGTTGTGCTCTTTTTGAAGGTTTATTAGTGGAGAACTGAACACGGCTCACTGCAAACAGGTTTTTTCTGTCCTGTTGTTTTGATGGCCTTTATTTTTGCATTTCAGCTCATCAGCCTGGGAGAGCATCTGGCTGTTTAGATAAACCAAGAAATGGATACAAATCTAGATCAGCTGGTTGTCCTGAGATTTTTTTCCATTCTTACTAGTTGTAAACTCCCAAAACTGCTATAAAGCGAGCAATTGGATCAGCTTGTGTAAAGAGGGGAGACCACTTAAGACCCACAAACCATCTTTGTCTTGCTTAAAAAAGGAACCATCTAAACATCCTTAAAAGCAAGTAAATTTAGTTGAGATAAAGGTGAAAACCTAGCTGGTTTTGACTGGATTAAGCTGGTTTCCCAGCCTCGCCAAGGTTATCTTATCTCCATCTGGTTTAACTGGACATCCATCTGTTTTCCCATCTTGGCAAGCTTAAAGCACCCTCGAAATCAAGCGAACAGATCTGCCTGAGCAGGTTCATAGACCGGCTAAGAACAGAAAACTAGGCATTCGTACATACAGTAACAAGCTACTTTGCTAACAGATGTGTGTGTTCTTGTTTTGACAGGCCCTGCTCATCTCCCAGGCTGCCTCATGCGGACACACACAGCCGGATCGAGCATTTTGCCAGCAGGTATGAGTTCAGTCTCACACGGACAGCAATCGCACCTCACTTATGCTCTGATATTCTCCCAGCAGCCACTTCTGCTCACTCCCCTGAGCTCTGATTGGCATATTGATCCTCTTTGCATGGACACGGTGTTCCAAACAGCAGGGCCTTAACAACAGCCTGGGAGGAAGTGAGAGGGATGTGAGAAAGAGAGAGAGAGAGTGAGAGATGGCATTCAGAGGGGTGGACAGGGGTCAGCTGCTTTCTACTAGAAGAATAAAGGCTCAACCCACAAGGTCTGTAGGGCTCGAGGGAGCTGCCAGCACAGATCAGTCTCGTTCTGGCCGGGATAGAGTGCACATTACACGCTTAGGAAACACTCAAACAGACATGCGTTTGTACTTGAACATGTTAAAATGCTTGCTCATACTTACACACAGTTATATCCGTGGGGTTTAGAATTAGGTGCGGAAACACTTCAGGCTTGTGTCCCCTTTACACACATTTGAAGCCACGAAGGTTTAAATCAGGCTACACTTATTTTTTGGTCTTCCAGCCTGGGCAAGCAGGTGTTAAGCAGGATAACCAGCTGGCCTCATATTAATACCAACTAAAATGTGTGCCAAACTAACCTAAAACCAGCCAAATGAGACAGGCTAAGAAAGACAAGCTAGCCTTGACTGGTTTAATGTTTTTTTTTTAATATATATTATAATTTAATAAAAGGTATTATAAAGGTATTACATTGTATAAAGATAATTTACATTGTAATGCAATATATTTTTTCATAAATATTTGTAACCAAGTTAAAATTAATTACAATATTTACAGATCTGTTGTTGCATCAAAAATTGGTTAACTGATGTGTTTTAATGCATTTATTTTGTGAAGATGTTGCAATGAATAGATACATATTATATTGCGTTTACAACTGATTGCAAATATTCAGTTCAAATATTCAAGTACTTTTAGTTAAGTTTAATTTAATTTATATGGTGTAACAGAATGTTGACATGCTTTATTGCTTAAAAAAACACATTAGGCTGAAGTTTGTTATTGTTTTGGTGCACATCCTGTGCCCCTAGTGTGTCTTTTGGTACTGCAGCCTCTGTGTTGTCTTTTGAGACTGTGTTTTTTCCGAATGTATTTAGAGGGCAGACAGCAAGATGATCAAGATGTATACGGTTTGAGACGAGGAGGCGTTCGGATTCAAATGCAAGATTATTTATTAGGAAACACTGAGCAGGAGCATACAGACAGGGTCATCAAACATCCGTGTCAGAGGCAAGGCAGCAGAATAAACTGAAACCGTTGCGTGAGTCAGGCGAGAGGCGAACATCATACAGACGGAGAGACCAAATCATTAATCCGAGAACAGCGAGGTCGACAGGGATAAATCCAGAGCATAGAAACTAAACTATACAGAACTAGGAAACTAGGAAAATATGGACTAGAGCTAGGATAACTCCTCACAAACTCTAAACCAGCATACACGACAAGCATCAACAATGAATGGTGATTACACACAGACATACGGGGCTTTAAGTACACATGATGATTAGACTACAGGGAGGAGACATGAATGAAACACTATGGCAACGAACAGGATGGGCGGAGACATGAATGAAAAACCATGTCGACAGATACGAGGGGCGGAGACATGAGTTCATTGAAAAGAGTCCAGAAACAAAGATACAAGAGTTAATCTCTAGGCAACTGGCAACCCGGGGTGCCGAAATACGATTGGATAAACTGCCTGTGGGCGGGTTACACAGACCAAAACAAAGACAGACATTCTGTTTCGGAACACACCTAGGTTCATGGGGGAATAACTGAGTAGCTTTGTTTTTCAGATAAACATGCTTCTTAAATATCTGCAAACATATTATGATTTTTATGCTTTAGTAGAGTCAAAAACTTCCATACTGCACCTTTGATTTGCACCTTGTCAGTAAATCACCTACAGAAATTTCCACGCCTATCAGCACTGTTTTGAAATTGCACTTAATTGCGCCATTAAAGTAAATCTGTCCTCATATGTGTTACAACTAGGTTTTCCTGACCTGAAATACATAACCAATAAAGACAAGTTCCACTAAAGGTCATTCACAGTTGAAAATCACCTGGGTTTAGAACAACAAGAATGTGAGTAATTGACAAAATCTTCATGTTTGGCTGAACTAACCCTTTAATTTGGCCGTGGGAGCACAGTGAAGCTAACAGCCCAATGTGACTGGTTAGGTTTGACTGCAGCAAATGATCAGGGATGTGCTCCGCTGCCCTGACTAACTTCCCTGCCAACTACCTAAAAACACACAACCACATGCACACATGAACACACAGATCAGCCCTTTGCCTACCCTACCATACTGTGCTGCCAACTGTCTCAGCTCACACCCTGCTGCAGCTCTTATCTGTACTACAAATAGACCAGAGTGCACACACACACACACACACATTCTCTCTCAGCTTCTGTGTCCTTTTGTCTTCATCTGTCTGTCTCCTCCTCTGTCATATGCTTGATTTCTGCTCCTGCCTTTCAATGTCTTATTTCATTTCTCCCTTTCCATCCTAATATCAATCACTTACCATAGCACACTTCTTCCTCTTGTCTTTTTTAGTTCTCTAAATTTGTCTCTTCTCTCTGTCTCTCGTGCTATCTCTGGTTTCCCCCAACACACATCAGTGCCGTATGCATTAGTTGCTCCTGTTCAAAACAATATTCGTTGTTTTTATTCAGCTGTCACCAGTTAATGTTTCACAAGGGTCCGTTTGCGTCTGACTGATTGTGTAAAATGTTCTGGGATCATCGGCTCACAGAATGCCAACAGCCTTGACTAGATTAGATATGAAAATGCCTGAATATTTAAAACACTCAGGGACGTGACACTTCATATCTCTGTATACAAATGAAATGATAACAGCATGCCTCAGTGATACGATGGCTGCCAATATTCGTTTATTTTGTAATTTGCAATATTTATCACAGAATTTGTAACATTATCTGAGCAATTTATTACCGTAAAGATTATTTTCATTGCCACTTGTTTTTGTTTTTGCATCCATTTATACATTTACTTAGTCACAAATTGTCATCAGATTGCAAACTGTCACTTATTTGCGGCATTATCTGATTCTAATTATTTCTTTATTGCATTTGGCTTGTTAAAACATCTATGACAAATGAAAAGCATGCTAATGAGCAACATTATCCGACATTCCTCACACTTTTGCATGCTCACGTTTGATTTTCAATGTGATTTCAAAAAACTTAAAACTATTAACTTTCTATTAATTTCCTTGCTTTTATGCATTCTTATACTATACCACTTGATTGTAGTGTCGGGCTAAATAAGAAAAGACATTTAATTTAATTTAAACATTTAATAGCTAAAGATGCTTCCATAAAAAATTTAAAATCTTCATGTCTTTGCCAGCGCTTTGGAAAATCCCCTTCATTCACTTTTATCTGATAGCTCTGTCCTTCACAAAATATGAGCGATAGAGAGCATGTGCTAAATGAGGTGGCACGTTATTTATTTCCGACATTGTCAAGACTGGCTTTGAACTCTAATAGAAAATGTAATTCTTGTCAGATGTTTCAGATGTAGTATCTGCAGTAAGTGCGCAGAGGAAGAACGTCATAGCCATGGGAACGGAGATAGTACGTGCATTTATAGGCTAATGCAGAGTAATGACTGGAGGACCTCAAGATCGAGGAAGTGGGAGAATAAATCCACTGGCATTTGATGTTTTAGACTGGCAATACAGGAGTGGATTTGTTCAGATATGACAGAGTAAGTGGTCTGTACTGACAGCCTTTCATCTGAAGAACAGACAGCATATCAGAAAGGCCGGACACTGTTCTCAATCTCAACACACAACGTCCATTTCAAGACAGCGCTTCTCAAAGGAGGAAATTGTTTGTCATGTACTCGCTGATCTGTGTTTGTGACCTCTCTTTTTTTCTCAAACACTAACCACTCACTGAGAGACCCATTTAAACAACTACAGAGACGTATGTGTATAACCACAAACTCCATTTGACCTCGCACCACAGAAACTGTGACATCATCAGCGGTTCCTAGTAACACGTTTGATTGGATCTAGCTGATGGAGGTTTCAGCGGATTCAATTAAGAGTCGTCCTGGGGTTAACCGGGACAGCCAGCGCTACCGTCATTGGCTGAAGGACACCTGGTGGGTGAATGTGTATCGACGTTCTGCTATTCTCTAAGGCAGCCCTATCCTGCATGTGGGTTCTCTAGTTTACTGTGTTCTGAAGTTCAATTCAGAGCTTTCTCTGGCAGCTTTCCTAGCAGCATGACATGAATGCACTTAGCACTCCTCATTACGGTGTCTATAGAGGCCCTTATATTGTTGCTAATTCACAGGCTGTCCTGGTAAGGCAGTGAAATTTCCCTAGTCTCTCACCTAAAGGGTAAGCTAAGGCAGGGAAAGTGCAGAACATTGCTAAAAGCAAAGTTTCACCCCTGCGTTGCTAATGGTAAGCACAGGGACCATTGTCCACTCCCCGCTGTTTTGAGAACACCTCCCTTGTGTTGGGTTAATCTTGTCTGTTCTGGATGACATACAGAATTTTGCTAGAGGTGCAGGGGGAACCTTCTAGCCATGCAAACTCATTTTCATACGCTGTTGCATTCTGATAAGAGTGGGAGTGCAATTTGCTGCATTGTCCAAATTGCCACAAGGGGCGCTATAATGAGCTTTATCATAGATATAGAGCCAGTTGCCTCTATTATGGAGATAATACCTGTTATGCCCTGCGCCAAGGGAGACTAAGCAGGACATAACGAATAAAACTGGGTTGTAGTAATGGAATCCTGAAATTATTAGGTTTCACGTTTCACTTAATGACAGGTTTGACAATCGGCCGGAGGAGGGATCCAGGAGCTCTCAACCCAAACGCTACCAAACCAACAATGAGCTCCCCATTGAATGCTGGCAGCATCCTTACATTGATCACGCCTCGTCTAAACTGCCAATGGCAATCATACACATCGTCATTGGACAACTTATCACAATCCAGGAGAAAAAAACTAGATAGAGGAGAGAGAGAATAAACACACATAACGCAAAACAACAGCTACAATTAAAAACATAAACACCAGTTTTTTAATGTCCTCACTGTAAAACTGATTTGAAACAATATCTAATATGAAAGGTAGTGCGCAAATTAATGTGACTTGATAACCTGGATTTATGATGCCAATGTCTTGTTTTGTTGCCGATTTGACGTACACAAACTATTCATAAGTTAAGTTAAGTGCATAAACTTTTTAATGCAATTAATTCCCTAATAATGACAATGCAACATTTGTAACGTTTAACAGAACAGCATTTATTTGAAACAGAAAATCTTATATATTTTCTGTTCATCAATAAATCCTGAGAAGAAAAAAATCAGCTTTCAACATTGATGACAATAAAAAGCCAAATCAGCATTAGAATGATTTCTGAAGGATTGTGTGACACTAAAGACGAAAGTATATTGTTGTTATGTGTTTTTTAATGTTTTTTAATATGTGATGCGTGATGACGATCTTTTTCGTATTCTGTTTTTACGGTGCCACTTGTGGCAGGGAATGCAAACTTGTAAGAAGTTTGAGTGAAAATACCCAGGAGAAGCGTTGGTGTCATAAAAATTCATGTGACAAATGAAGTGAAAGGGGAACAGATTCTCCTCTGGCATTGTCATGAAGAGAGAAAGAAGAGGGTGAGGCCAGGAGACACAGCTTTGGCGGTTGCATGATAATTTGCCACCCGGGTTAGTCGCGCACAGTATGTGAAAAGTCAGGGTAGGATAACCACATGTGATTTTTAGGTTGGAGAAACTGCTCTAAGGTGTCTCTTATGCAGTTGCTGAGATGTCTCGATGAGTCACAGCTGTTGTCTTCTCTTCCTCTGCCAACCATGTTCTATTCCATTCCTATGTCTCTTGTTTGAAGCCGCTGTCCTTGGTGCAGCAAACAAATTATAGTGCACAGTGACTTTGGCTTCGTACACCTTTCTATATGTTGTGACCTGTGCTCTGTAATATGACATTTTCATTTCGCTTGCTCCTTCTTTTCAGGTTGGCAGAAATGGAGAACCAGAGCTGTTCCTTTTTTACCGACAGTCTCTCTCCGGATGAAAGTTTGTGAGTACACCACCTCCCACACATCTGTCACGTGCATGAGTGCGTGGATGTGCGCATGGCCATGCATGCATGCCTTCATGTTTGGTGTGGCTGGGCAGTCACATTAATTAAAAAAGATAATGAAAATGACCTATGGCAATGTGTGCGTTCGCCCTCCGTCATATTAAGTCTGTGTGATTAAAGAGCACAACAGTAGGGATGAATAGAGCAGGCTAGGATGCTGACAAGAGGGAGAGAGAACGAGAGATAGATTGCACTATTGAACAAGATGTTAAGAGCTGTAGGCCAGCAGACAAGGAAAGCCAATGAAATATGAGCATATACAGTGGGTACGAAAATTATGCAGAGCCCCTTAATTTTTTTCACTCTTTGTTATATTGCAGCCATTTGCTAAAATCATTTAAGTACTGATTTCCCATTAATGTACACACAGCACCCCATATTGACAGAATTTGTTAACATTTTTGCAGATTTATTAAAAAAGAAAAACCAAGTAAAAGTATTCAGACCCTTTGCTTAGTATTTAGTAGAAGCACCCTTCTGATCGAATACAGCCATGAGTCTTTTTGGGAAAGCACCAAGTTTTTCACACCTGGGTTTGTGGATCATCTGCCATTCCTCCTTGCAGATCCTTTCCAGTTCTGTCAGGTTGGATGGTAAACATTGGAGGACAGCCATTTTTAGGTCTCTGCCGAGATGCTCAATTGGGTTTAAGTCAGGGCTCTGGCTCGGCCTTTAAAGAACAGTCACGGAGTTGTTGTGAAGTCATTCCTTCGTTATTTTAGCTGTGTGCTTCGGGTCATTGTCTTGTTGGAAGGTAAACCTTCGGCCCAGTCTTAGGTCCTGAGCACTTTGGGGAAGGTTTTGGTCCAGGATATCCCTGTACTTGGCATTCATCTTTCCCTCGAATTCCAACCAGTCGTCCTGTCCCTGCAGCTGAAGAACTCCCCCACAGCATGATGCTGCTACCACCATGCTTCACTGTTGGGACTGTATTGGACAGGTGATGAGAAGTGCCTGGTTTTCGCCACACATTTCACTTAGAATTAAGGACAAAAAGTTCAGATCAGACCAGAGAATCTTATTTCTCACCATCTTGGAGTTCTTCAGGTGTTTTTTTAGCAAATTCCATGTTGGCTTTCATGTGTCTTGCACCGAGGAGAGCCCCGATTGGTGGATGGCTGCAGTGATGGTTGACTTTCTCCAACTTAGAAAAGTCGTCCCAAAGGTCTAAAATTTAAGGATTATGGAGGTCACTGTGCTCAGCAGATTTTTTTTGTAATCTTGGCCAGATCTGTGCCCTGACACAATTCTGTCTCTTCAGGCAGTTCCTTTGACCTCATGACTTTCATTTGCTCTGAGATTTGCATTGTGATTTGCACAACTCACAAACTGTGAGCTGTAAGGTCTTATATAGACAGGTGTGTGGCTTTCCAAATCAAGTCCAATTAGTATAATCAAACACAGCTAGACTCAAATGAAGGTGTAGAACCATCCCAAGGATGATCAGAAGAAATGGACAGCACCTGAGTTAAATATATGAGTGTCACAGCAAAGGGTCTGAATACTTAGGACCATGTGATTTCAGTTTTTCTTTTTTAATAAATCTGCAAAAATGTAAACAGGTCTGTGTTTTTCTATCAATATGGGGTGCTGTGTGTACATTAAATATTTTAAAAATTAAATACTTAAATGATTTTAGCAAATGGCTACAATATAACAAAGATTGAAACATTTAAGGGCGTCTGAATACTTTCCGTACCCAATGTATAGGTAAATTTGGTGAGGCTGCACAAAAGCAAAACCAATAAAAGAGGTCAGTTCATCACAGCCCAGAGTCATGACTGTGCATGTTTTGTGCTGGACGAGAGAAAGAAGAACATTTTAAGAATAGTTCACCCAAAAATAAACTTGTCTTCATGTCTATCCAAAGCTTTACGATTTTCTTTCTTCCCTAGAGCACAAAGGAGTCTCTATTCAATGTAATTGCAGTTATCCAGCTTTAAAAAGCATGCAAAAGGACTATTAAGCCATAATAAAAGTGGTCCACATGACTAATGCACTGTATTCCAAATCTTAGGAAGCAGTGCAATGACCATTAGAAACGCACTCAATTTTTTCTTATTCAATCATAATTTTCATCTGAACTGTTAATTGTGAGCAGATCATTGAGCCATTTTGTAAACGGGATCAACTGTTCCTTATACAGGTGCTGATCATATAATCATATCAGAATATTTTTCACAAAGTTGATTTATCACTAATTCTATTCAAGAAATTAAAATTGTGTAATGTATACATTAATTCCACAAAAACTGATATATTTCAAGTGTTTATTTTTTTATTTTGATGATTATAACTGACAACTAATAAAAAAAACAAATTCAGTATCTCAGAAAAATAGAATATTTTGAAAAGGTTCTGTATTGAAGACACCTGGTGCCACACTCTAATCAGCTAATTAACTCAAAACACCTGAAAAAGCCTTTAAATGGTCTCACAGTCTAGCTCTGTAGGCTACACAATCATAGGGAAGACTGCTGATTTGACAGTTGTCCAAAATACGCCCATAGACACCTTACAAAAGGAGGGCAAGACACAAAAGGTCATTGCAAAAGAGGCTGGCTGTTCACTGAGCTCTATGTCCAAGCACATTAATAGAGAGGCGAAGGGAAGGAAAAGATGTGGTAAAAAAAAGTGTACAAGCAATAGGGATAACTGCACCCTGGAGAGAATTGTGAAACAAAACCCATTCAAAAATGTTGGGGAGATTCACAAAGAGTGGACTGCAGCTGGAGTCAGTGCTTCAAGAAGCACTACGCACAGACAAATGCAAGACATGGGTTTCAGCTGTTGCATTCCTTGTGTCAGCCACTCTTGAACAACAGACAGCGTCAGAAGCGTTTTAACCTGGACTAAAGACGAAAAGAACTGGACAACTGCTGAGTGGTCCAAAGTTACATTCTCTAATGAAAGTAAGTTAAGCATTTCCTTTGGAAATCAGGGTCCCAGTGTCTGGAGGAAGATAGGAGAGGCACAAAATGCACATTGGTGGAGGTCCAATGTAAAGTTTCCACAATCAGTGATGGTTTGGGATGCCATGTCATCTGCTGGTGTTGGTCCACTGTGTTTTCTTAGGTCCAAGGTCAACACAGCTGTATACCAGGACGTTTTAGAGCACTTCATGCTTCCTGCTGCTGACCAACTTTAGGGAGATGCAGATTTAATTTCCAACAGGACTTTGCACCTGCACACAGTGCCAAAGCTACCAGTACCTGACCATGGTATCCCTCTTCTTAATTGGCCAGCAAACTTGCCTGACCTTAACCTATGGAGAGAACCTATGGGGTATTGTGAAGAGGAAGATGCGACATGCAAGAGCCAACAATGCAGAATAGCTGAAAGCAGCTATCAGAGCAACCTGGCGTCTCATAACACCTGAGCAGTGCCACAGACTGATCAACTCCATGCCACGCCGCATTGCTGCAGTAATTCATGCAAAGAAGCCCCAACTAAGTATTGAGTGCTGTACATGCTCATACTTTTCATGTTCATACTTTTCAGTTGGCTAAGATTTCTAAAAATCCTTTTTTTGTATTGGTTTTGTGTAATATTCAAATTTTCTGAGATACTGAATTTGGGGGTTTTCATTAGTTGTGTTATCAGTTATTATCAGTTATAATCATCAAAATGAAAAGAAATAAACACCTGATATATATCAGTCTGTGTGGAATGAATGTATACATTGTACAAATTTCACTTCTTGAATGGAATTAGTGAAATAAATAAACATTTTGAAGATAATCTAACTATATGAGCAGTACCTGTATATTGAGAAGACTTGTCGAATAGAATTGAATAGAACAGTGCAATTTTTTTTCACAGAAAAACTAAGCAAAAAAAATTTAAAGAAAACAAAACAAATATTTGTGAATGTTAAGCATGGGCATAGATTGACATTTGAGCTTGAGGGGTCAGACTAATTTGTTCAGTCGTAAACTCATAGGGTTTGTATTGCGAAACCAAAAATTCTGTGGAACTCAGTATTATGACTAGATCAGCAGCAAGTGCATGATATTGTCATGGCAGCCAAAATCTTTAACACATGGATTTTCTGTGCAATTAACATGCTAAAAACTATGCGCTATAAACGTGTTTTTCAGCTGTCTCAAAGTTGGCATTTATTACGTATAAATCAAGGCGTGAATTACATATTGCTTTAAAACAGACATTTGTTGGACATGATTGACATGAAACGCACAAAGTAAGCACACAAACACTTTAAATTGAGTAAATCTTACTGAAAATAAAAAATTAAGCAATTTATATTGTACAAATTTGTGTTTAAAGCAGTAGTTATTTCAAAAATTACAGTCTTAAGACATGTGCTCATCTTGTGAACACAAATTATGATATTTTTGATCCAAAAATATCCAAAAGCTTTCTGACCCTGCATTGATTGCAACTCAACTACAATGTTTAAGGCTCAGAAACGTAGTAAAGACATCTTTAAAGTAGTGGTTTATATTTGTTTGTATTTTCTTTGCACTCAAAAAGTATTTTTGTAGCATCATTAAATTAAACCATTAAACCAGAATTTTCATGTTTTAGGTGAACTATCCCTTTGGGTTTGGTTCTGTGCAAATTTAATAACACTGTGTTTATAAATGTTCCTCCTTTGATATATCACAGATCAAGCATGGTATTGCTATTTTTTGTTAAGTTTGATTTGATTTGTTAATTTAATTTAATTTGTTAATGCTTTAACATAACTACATTGAATGTATATTAATTTTATAGTTCAAAATATTATTTGTTTAAAATAATATTATGTAAAATCTTTAGTGACTGAAGGATTTTACAAGCTATGACCATGAGGAAAATAGTAAGTTAAAATACATTATATATTTTTGTGAGGACTGTTCCATTAAAAGAGAGAGACAGTGCCTCAGTGAGTAATGTATTATATCTGTTTGACAGGGCATAATGTGCCATTTCCGTGGCTTTTACCAAATCTTCCTCATCCAGCGGTCTATAAGTGGCCTTTGTTTACTGATGGCCCATGTAATGGCACCTGTATAATTACAGCATAGTGCATGAAAACAGCGATTTTTTTATTATTGATGTGACTAATGTGAGAGCTGTGATTATTCCAGTGCTTTCTGTGTGTAGTGGTAATTTGTTTTTGCTCCTATGTGCCTGTATTTTAGCTCTGCCTATTTAGCTAGCTGTATTTGATGGCATGAAGAGCGCTTGGATTACCAAAAGTGTGCGTGTTTGTATGATCGCCACTTGTTCAGCATCTACGTACGCTGCTGTTTGTTTTATGGGTGATGGTGTGCATTAGTCTGTGTTTGCATACACTCTAAACACACTATCCGCAGTTTATGCAAAATATGCATGCATGTGTTCTGTGTTGATATGCCACTGGTGCATTGTGTGCATTTGGCTTATGTACCTGCTGCTTTGTGTGCACACTTGGCGCTGTTTGTGTGTGTCTGTCTGCTGCTACGTGGCACCGCTAATGTGTTCAGTGTGCACTGTCTCCTGTGTTGGGGGACTCAGGGATGAAGATCAGTACCTCCTACGTCACTCCAGCCCCGCCCTCGAGCAGGACTCCCCCCACGGCCACCTGCTTGCCCACCTGGACTGCCAAGACAGAGAAGAACTGCAGCACACCCTCCAACGCTTGGAGAATGAGAACAGGTGAGGGCACAGCCAGGGGCAGGTTCACACTTGAAGCTGAAATATGTAAATTGTGTAGCACCAATCTGAATTCCAGAAATAACTAGATTTTTTTTTTTTTTTTTATGGAACATGTATGTGATACTTAATCATGCAAAACGTACTGCCAGGATGTAAAAAGTCTGCTAATCAATGCTTTTTGGTTGTTAATTTGTTAATTCAATAAAAGCCT
>JAUYWG010000048.1:11385503-11422340 GCA_034779775.1 Enteromius afrohamiltoni
TTTATCCCGTTTCCGAGTCCTGCCTTGCCTTGTCCTGAAAGGAAGCGAGAGCGCGAGCTCTACAGCAGCCGATAACGCTACAAAAACATACTAACCCCATACCTTTGAACAGTCATGTTCATACTGCAGAAATAAGTAATGTGGTTGGATGCTATTCTGAACCATTTTAGTTAGGATTGTTTGCTCTCTAATCATCACTGTGTCATGTCTACCAGCCCAAAGACGATTCGGAGGCCAACGGCTCGGCTCCTTCTTCTCTATCCTCTCCTGTGTCAGGGGGTGGCCACCAGGGGGAGCCTCCCAGCAGAGAGACCACAGACACAGAAGCTGCAGGTAAGACCTGGAATAATCTCGCAGCTTTTACATCCTGCCAACATGGGCCCATAATGGGATTTAAAGACTTTAAATAAGGCTTATATGTCACTGTAAACTTGTGACGCATTTAGTTGCGGCCATGTTTATTATAGCTTTTAATGTTGTGTAGGTGAAGATTTGGATCACGAGCAGGACACCGTACTACAGCTGCAGCAGGTAATCGAACAGCTGAGGAACGTCTTCCCATCTGAGCCAGGTCCATGAGGAGCCTGAAGCTAAACTCAGAGGCCTCTAATTGTGCAGGTTTGCTTATAGTTATGTACCCTTACAGTATATCACCTTGTGTCATTTCAAACCTGTATGATGTCTTTCATTCGTGAAACACAATAGATGTTCAGCAGAATGTGAATCTGTGAACGGTGGTTTATAAAAAGCACTGGAATTGTACTGCAAACTTGGTTCGTATGACTCATGCACTCTATTCAAAGTCTTCTGAAGCTGCTAAAGTTTCTCAGTTGAATTAATTTCTCTTTCAGACATGTAGCCATTGGATACAATACACTTAGGAACCAATGATGTTGGACCTAATTAATTTCAAATCTTGCATGTTGCATTTGAGAGCTAAATCAGTAAGACGTTCAGCAAAAACAACTACCAGTTCCTGACAGTCTTCAGAAGGAAAGAAAGTCATACGGATATATTTTTGGCCATTTCCTTAAAAGATGTTTTATTTTAGTATGCAATGCAGATGGAGTACTTGAAACTCAACTAAAACTATCTGCTATCAAGTGTGTTAAAGTTTTTTTTATCTTTGCATTTGATGTTTCAGCTTTCCATTGATCTGTCTAGATGATGTAACACCCTTTTACATTTTTTAGGCATCGTATTGCTCATCTTGTTGTGGGCAGAGTCTTGAGAATGCAGGGCTGGCGAATCTGTGAACAGACGAGGTGGCTGCAAGAAGAGTTTCAAGACAACCTTCTCAGCCTGTGCTTATTTGCCAATCCCAAAGAGCTGTGGGATATCTGAGTGCTAACTAAACAAACTAATGTTTACATGGTGCCAAAGGCCTGCACTGATCCGGACACTGTGCTAACCCCGTGTAGTAATGCAAAGTGTGTGGCTTCAGCAGTACAGCACAAGAACCACAAACAGGACTTAAACCACGCAGAAGAGGGGACACTCCTTAGGTCCTTGTGCCAGCAACTTCTGTGTGTGTGTGTGTGTGTGTGTGTTTTTCATTTTGAAAATTGTTTACTATTTTCTGTGACTCACTCATGCACATGAATACAAATATACACCTGTACTGATGATAAGTCATGCTTGGCAATGTGTGGCCCTTGTTCTGTGAAGCAGAAAACAAACACTGTCAGGACACGCGGCAAGCTTACATTGTAAGGATGACACGTCTTCTGTTGAGGCTATCATTTATTTAAGAATCCAAAGTGCCCATGAGCATTATGCTCCTGCCCTGATATTCTTTCTCTCTTTCAAATAATAAATACATATATACACAGACACACACTGCAAAAATCATTTTCTTAATCAGTATTTTCGCTTTGTTTTTTAAAGACAAATATATAAACATCTTTAAACCACATACACTAACATTCAAAGGTCTGGGCCAGGACGAGGTGTATTAGAATTTGTATAAAACATTTTGTTCATCAAAGAATCAACTAGATATTTAACAGCACAACAGTTTTTTCTTTCAGAAATGATATTAAGAAACTAAATCTGCATGATTTTTGAAGGATTACGTGACAGTAGTGAGATTGGAGTAATAGCTGTGTTGTCATCACAGGAATGAACACATTATGTTAGTTATGATAATATTTAACAGTTGCTGTTTTTTTAAGATAAATTCAGCCATGGTGAGGATAAGACAAACAGAAGAAATGCACTTCAAAGCGAGAGTGTATTTAGATTTGTTAATATATTACGTAACAGAGAGCAGCTTATTTTTCCTAATTAAACTGGCAAAAAGTGGATTTCGGATTTATTTAAATATCAGCCTGTTTTGTTTTTAAAAACTGAGGGCGAGTTTAAATTCTTTTCTGTGGTGAGAGACATTATGCAATGAAGGCTGTCGATTGAGCACAACTTTTATTGAACCCAAAACTAACGTTGTGAGATTTATACTGATAGTGAGATTTATGCTTAAATCAAGAAAGGAAAAAAAACCCATTAAAAATGTATTTACTGAGATCACATCTGATCCTAAAATTGGTTCACGGATACATGTACCTTATTTTAGGGATGTTTAGATATTTCTTTTGGATAACATGACAAAACATGATTTTTTTAGTTTTTTTTGCAGCGTAGCCACTCATACAGAAAGGATCTATTGAGATGAGAGGATTTCTCAGCCGTTGGTTTTCTGGTCACGAGTGAAAGGTCTTTCAGGAATGGAGATTTGTAGTGTTGTTTTGTTGTCAGAGCATTCGCCGTTAAATTACAGCTGTCCGGCGTGGCAGAAACAAGAAAGTAGATACCCAAGGAGACGACTCGACGCCAGGTTCGTCCCTTTTCACTTTGGCTTGGAAAGGTCTTTTACACTCAAGTCACAGCCTGACTCATTTTAAACCCAGCACAGCTCTTATTATGCCTGAAGACTTCAAAGCTCCCACTTTTTCTTTTTACTAAAGAATACCAGCCTTACATCTCACTGTCTTATTGCCGTCTTCCTGATGTAAGTATTTTGTTTACCAAATGCTGTTCTCCAGATCTCAGCATTTCCACAATCTTAGGAAGAAAATGAAAGTGAGTGTGCGGAAGGATTATTTTACATTATGCCGAGGGAGGAGGACGGCAAATGGATCACGCTCTTTGTAAACAGAAAAAAAAAAGCCTTTTTTGTGGAGTGATTTACTGTGGGGTGTCAGATTTATATGAGCAGAGAAGATGCTGGGGTTGTAGTGAGTAGAAAAGAGAAAAAGATAGCGAGCGGGAAGAGATACGGTGTGAAAGAAAGACTGCAAATGGGAAAGAGAGAAGTGTGTAAATATTCACTGTGATGGGTTGTGGCAATGCAGCCCCTGCAAACGGGAATGAGATTATTGCAGCTGAGAGAGCAAGAGATGTTCTCCATTTGTTTTGGCAAACATGTTGGAAGTATAGCAATTTCCCCTGTTCATAAAAAACACAAAGCGACCCCTGTTGCACTGTAGGTTTTGCTTGGATCCCACTGCGCCATCGCCGGCTTTCTTTCACACGCATTGTGATCTCATTTTACACCACAGTCGAGAGCTGTCTGTTTGTTTTGATGCGGTTGCTAGGGAACTGTCCCCAAGGACACGGTGCTGCAGGTTGGTCTTTAGAAAGGTGGGGTGACTTTATAATGGAGGAGATACAAATAAGCATATGGAGAGAGAAAGAAAGAGAGAGAGAGAGAGAGGGAAACTCGGGTCCCCTCCACCCCATATGCCTGCCTCTGTTTAACTTGCATGGCTCCTCATTAAGATCAACATCTGGTGCTCTATCTACAGTGACACCCATTTATCATTCCAGTGCTTCTTCGGGACAAAAGCACCTCACACATACAAACACAGACATTAAAGTATGCACATTGCTATTCTGCTTCTTTCTCCAGCTCCCTCTCTATTCCATGCCAAACAGTCTGATTGTAACTGATTCAGGGCTCTGAACATGGATTGAAGTCGTTTCAACACTGGAAAAATACATTTATTT
This sequence comes from Enteromius afrohamiltoni, assembly GCA_034779775.1. Taxonomy (NCBI): domain Eukaryota; kingdom Metazoa; phylum Chordata; class Actinopteri; order Cypriniformes; family Cyprinidae; genus Enteromius; species Enteromius afrohamiltoni. The sequence continues at coordinate 11,389,509 of JAUYWG010000048.1, forward strand.
TTCACCTCCAGTACAAAATCCAAACATAAAAGATACATTTACTAAATGTAATAGAATGACTTGTTTTGAGAGTGGGGCCTGTAGATTACAATTAATGGTTTTTGTTTTGTACCCAAACTTATCCAAAAGCATATTTTACATATTAAGTAAAATGGTTAACATGCTATTTTTCTTAATAAATTTCCAAATCATTTAATTAATGCCTAATTGGGTAAGAAAAAAGGATTCAATATATTCTCTGAAAAGAACTAATAAAACTAATACAAAAATTGTTTTTCAAAGAAATGCATCATGTTTTATATGTTTTTATTTTTTTTAGAGGAAGGCAAGACAAAATGCTGATTAAGAAAATAATTTTTAAGCCTGTAGAAAGGGATATGATTTATTAAGCACTTTTGCAAATTCTAATATATAGAGCTTCAACATGGTAGCAAATCATGTAGCATTATGTAAAACGTGGAAATTCCTCTATATGCATACCTTTGCAAAATATAATAATTCTCCATTCTGGCAAATATGTATATCCATTATTCCTTATTATGATCTTTTTAACTCATAATTGTTCCCTTGTCTACTTTTAGAAAATGAGATGTGCTGAATTTGTGGGATGTGTTGAATTACAGGAAGAAATATTTGGGGGATATTACAGCATTGCTAAGGGCTGCCTGAGCTATATTTAGCCATCTGCCTCATTAACAAATACACTCATTATTTTTGTTTGTTTGTAGCAGACCTTTGTGTCACGACCCCAATACATCTCTGGCTTTGCAGGCTTGTTTGTAATATTGATCTACACAACAGGGCATTTACTGGTTTAACCTCTGAACCTGTGGCATCGCCATTACACACCATGACATGTTGTGTTGTTTTCAGTTCTTAATGACCTGAATACAAATATTGCATTTTATTTGTGTTCCTGCAATATATGCGTAGTGTTTTGTTTTTTTTACATTTCAATTTTCACGTGCAATGCAGTTTTAATTCTTAACACCATAATTAATGTCTTTGTTTTTTTGTGTTTTTAATCTGTACAAATGTGAAAAGATGGCGTTTTAAAAATGAATGAGTTACTGGCTGCTTTCTACTTATTGTGTACAAAGAAATAAATTTTTATTTGTTATACACCTGGTCTGGTTGCTATTTATTTTTTTTTTTTCAGATGATGCCATTTCTTTTTCTGTTTGTTTTTAACATTTTTGATGAATTTCTCAGGTTTCACAGGTGATGCTCCTGTTGGTTCCGCAACATTTGTCTTCTCCATCTTACATTCAATAGCTTTCCTCTATTTCATCATCTCCAGTCGTGTCTGTCAGTCTATCTTCCCTTGATGCTTCACTGCTTGCATCTTTGTCTGGCTTTGCAGTAGATTCCTGTTTTTCATCTGTGATCTCATCCTGGCCATCATTTTTCTTTGTAATGTCATTGGTCAGTAGAGTTTCAGTGACCGCGCTATCTGTCTGTGATCTCTGTGTACTATCTCCCAGCACATTGCTCTGGACTGAACCCCTTTCTTTATCTACAGCCATAGGTTTTTCTTTTGCTTCTTTCAGGGTCAGAGAGTTCTCCTTTTTGTTCTCATCCTGCCCTTCATCTTTATTGCCTTCTTTGACACTGCAGCTCTCCTCTGATTTGTCACCGCAGCCTGATCTTGCCAGTTGTCCTTCATCGTTCCTTCCTAACGTTTTACTCTCATCCGCCCATGTCACTCCTTTCTTCATCTTCTTTCCTTTCTTGGTCTGTGCCTTCTTTTCCCACTTCTCCTGAGTGCTTGTCCAGTAGTTTTTGTTTTCATTGATGCACCTCACTCTTATATTTTCACCCATCTTTTTAATCTCCTGCTTGATGATGGGTTTGAATTTGGGATCCAGTTGCATGACCCTATTGAAATCCCTGCGGGCTTCGTCTTCGTTACATAATGCGGAGTGAGCCAGGGCACACTGGTACACGGCTTTTAGATTGTCTGTGGTGGAGATGAAAGTGAGAGAGTGAAGACTAGGTCTTGCCACATTGCATTGGCTTCATGATAAATAATTCATTCAAAAGTAAACAACAGTTTTCCCTCTTTACATAGGGGGCTGGATGGAGATACCAGGGAATAACTCAATATATGGTAAATGATGCAATCTGTTCAACTCCTGGATCCACTGACAAAGTGAAGCATGGAGATATGGGCACTAAAGGAAGAGTGCAGTAAATGCTAACTGACAAAGCTCCAGGCTGTTTTTACAACAGGCAATAATGGAGCAATTGGACGGCTCGCATTGGGTGGTAAAGAATCTATATTTGCCACTGTTGATGCTCCTGCTTAACCTAAACAACATTTGTGTCTATATCATGGCCTGTGGTGTCTTACCTTGCTCCTGAAGACAGCAGAGCTTATAGCTTAACCCGAATTGCACACACCGTAGCCTATTACCTAAGCTTATCAAGGACTTTAGGATTACTAGAAACTCTAACGCAGGTATATCAGAGCAAAAGTGGACAGGACAGGAAAGTATGACTGAATAGAAATGGACACTCCTGGTCAATGTCAGTTTCTGCTGTAAATGAGTGTAAGCTCACCTTTATGTTTCTTCAGCAGTTTACAGTTGAGATCCACCACTTCTTGGTATTCCCCAAGCTCCAACTTACACTGACTGAGGTTTAGACAGAGTGGCAGACGGACTTTCTCTAGAGATTCCCAGTCTTCTCCTTTATGTTCCACCTCAAAAACACACAGAGGGATAGATATGGCTTAGTGAGCACTGGGCTGCTGATTCCCCATGGGAAAGTTTCCCTGTCGTTCCTGCTAAGCAGTTTTTGAATCCCGCTGTACATCTCCTCTGAGATATGAGAAGGTATATATTTACTATATTTTAGATGTTCTAAGGAAAATGTGTGTGTTTGATAAGATGTTTTGAATGCTACTATTTAATCAATGCATCTATGATATAGTCTTTCATGGTTCAGATCACTTCATCAGATTCTGAAGTGTTCTGTTCACTTCTAATCAAGTCACATGACATGAGCCCATTCATGACAGTAACTCAGAATTAATACCTATAAGCAAGGGGTACTTCAAATTCCTAATCTTATGTTTATGCATTAGCAATAGTGATGCTTGACATTAGAAGGTATGACTTGGGCACAAGAATGATCTGTGATTCGGACCATTTTACATTTGCCCAGTAGTTCTCAGATAGGTGGATGCTAACTTTTTTTAGATTATCACTGCACTTCGACAAGATTTTTTTTCATGATTGTCATGTTATAATTGTTTTTAGTACTCAGTGCCTTCTACAGCTATCAAGTGTATAATAAATAAAGGATGCACTGATGATCTCTACAATCAATGCTGTATGATTCAGCAAGCTCACCTTACTTTGGAGATGGTCTACATACTCCAGAGCCTCCTTGAACTTAGCAGTCGCCTCAGTGTATTTATGCTCCTTCACATTGAAATTGCCTTCGCCTTGGAGCAGCATGATTAGCCGTAGCATCTGCTGCCAGTCCTTGCCCTCAGTCAGAGCTGTTATCCTGTGATTGGCCTCCGCTGCCGACTCTTCACTTTTGGTGTCATGCATGTTCTCCCCTGTAACAGATGGATTCTTTCCCTCCTCAGCATCTTTGACCTCTTCGGGGGACTGAGAATGTTCCCCCCTGCTTTCCTCTTTTGCATCCATCTCAGAGATGTCCTTCCTCTCTGGTTCCTTTTCTCTGTGAGCCAGGATGTTCCAGTATCTTTCTTTATCCTCCCAGTATTTTTCCTTCATTCTCTCAGAGAGAAGACCGAGTTCTCTTTGCACCAATCGAGACAGTGTGATGTCTAGGTTTGCCACCATCTGGAAATCTCTCCTGGCCTCCCTCTCACTCCACACAGCTGCGTAGGCCTTTGCCCGCTTGTAGTAGGCCTTGACACAGTCTAGAAAAGACCAATAATGGGACTGTAATTTAAGTCTGCTTTTTGTTACTTAATAACCAGGGCTGCATTGTCTTTCTAAATGCTGTGCATGTGCATTCATATCCATGTCTTGTCTTAAAAACGGCTGTATTAAAAAAGGAACCTTGCTACACATGAACTGTTGATTTAGCCCAAGTTGGACACTAAGTGCACACACCTAATCTTTGCTCTGAGTGGGCTCAAGAGCCTGGTTAAGATTCCCCATTGACGGCTCTCCCCCTCTTTCATTTGAACATGCTCTTTACTAAATCTTTCACTATGCCAACATTTAAACAGACTTCCTCCAGCCAACGCCAGCCTCTGGCAAAAACACAGCAGATTCTGCGAGCACATTTCAAAAGGATGTGTTCCCCTGGTGACACACTAGAGAAATGTTAAAGAGAGCAAAGATGGAAGATTTGAACTGAAACAGACAACAAGGTGTGGGTGGCACATGGTGCTCGGCAGAATGAAATAAATAGCTAGAATTAGAGGGCATGGGGAAATGGGAGAAAGTGTCCTCAAAAAGGGGAACTGCAGGAGGCCAAAGTCACTCTGCTGGCTGCATATGCATAAGGCTCATTAGGAGAGCTAACCACACTGCCTCTGGAGCCACCGCGAGAGACGATACATCTGTCACTTCACATGCTTCAAGAGGGCTTACACAGACCAACTCCTGTCCCTACTCCTCATGCAGCCAGCCAAGCTTAAACAAACCCAAACCACCGAGGACAAAGATTACTATGCATGCTACCAAGTGTAATTATGAATGTGAAAGCAACTGGCTTATTTAGGATACTCAAAAAGCAAAGGGCTAATTCTCATGGTGGTCAGTAATGTTGTAGGGAATAGGGAATGTCCATACCTCAACTTAAATGCCATGCGGCTCTCAATAATTTGCACCGGTTGTCATTGTCTGTGGTAGTAATGTATTGCAGAATTAAATGCATTGTTTAATTTTAGTTTATTTTATTTAGTTAAAAAGAGTGATGCAGGAAGGAGTCCTAAAAAATCTGGGAACAACCAGCAGTCAGTGCGTTAAGCTTAAATGCCTTAAATAAGGCTTGTGGCAACACAAGATGCTTTTATGTGTTGTTCTATGACATAACTAATTCTATGCCATGATTTTTAAGCTTTTACTCACCCTCATGTCCTTCCAAACCTGTAAGATCTTTGTTTTGTTTTGTTTTTTTTTTACTTTGGATGGAATCCGAGCGCTTTCGGATCCTCCATAGACAGCAAGGGTCCTACCATGTTCAAGGCACCAAAAAGGCACCATGAACAAAGTAGTTCATGTGTCAGCAGTGGTTCAACCATGATTTTATGAAACTATGAGAATACATTTCGTGAAAAAATGTAGAGACTTTTTTTCTGCCATTCCAAAGGTGTTACGGATTTGGAATGGCATGAAGGTGAGTAATTACTTAGAATTGTACATTTTGTGTGAACTATCCCTTTAAATCGTCGACCTTGTTAAAGCAAGATTTATTTAATTTGGAAGTCAATATTTTATCATTCATTAATATTGGAGAAAAAAAAAATCACTAAAAGTAATTTCATACATATTCGTATTTCAAAAGTCTTTTCAATCGTAAAAGACAGTTACAGCATCTACCAGCAGGGGTAAACTAGGTCATGCTAAAAGCAAAATCTCAACCATTTGGTTTATGCTAAGAAGTTGACCTACCTTTGTGTTTGTCCAGAAGTTCTGTCGTATGTTCTATGACCTCGTAATATTCCTCCAGCTCTAACATGCACTGGCAATAGTTCAGTGCAAGAGGAATGATAAGCCTGTCCAGATTAATGTAGTCTTCATCTCCAGGCATCTCCTACAGAGGAAGAAAAACAAACTTAGGTGCACTCATTGATGTATGAAAGTTTCTTATTGGTTTCTCCACAGCCCCCTTATAACCCCCATGCCATTTTGTTTTGCCTTTACCTTGGATTGGACTGTTCGCAGCAGAACCACAGCCTCTTGGTACTTTTCTGCAGCTTCACGGAACCGACCCTGCTTGACCAGAGCATTGCCCAAAAGATGCAGTGAGGGCACGACCTTTAGCTTCTCATCCTTCTCCATCATCCAAGACTCCCGCTGGTAAGACAACGAGTCGCCCACCTGAGGTAGACAGAGAATTGGAGCGTGCTCGTCTCGCTTGGTTGAGGATTGAAAACATGGTCTGAGAATTGGGAACAGCATTTCTTTCCTGGCGTGTAGCACTTCATTGTGTAACATTCTGTTACGCTCTGTTTGGGTTGCAGTGAGGAATCTGTTGGAGGTGGAGGAGTGGAACTAGAATGAGTGTATGAGCGTGTTGTTGTGCAAGGGTGCGTGCATGTATTTGCTTGTTTTCTTGCTTCTGTGTGAATTCACCTGACCCACCGAGATTAGTTCCATAATGAAGATTAGAGGCTGAGGTGTCCTCATTATCTCATCAAGCTCTGGAAAACCTGTCGAATGGTAGTGAAACAAGTTTCCCATGCCACATGTGTGTGCTTGTCCTTCTAGAGGGTCTTTTCCCTGAGCAGCCAGCCGCATCCCTTTTGACACAAAGGGATACAGACCTGTGTGCTTCATAAAAAAAGAAAAATGTGTGTTTCAGACAAAATAGCCCAAGATTTATAACGACATAATTTTTATTTTTTGACTACTTAGTACTACTTAATGTAGTCTAAACAATTTTTTTGGGTTTTAACTGTAATATATGCAGCAAACTCATTAAAACAATTAAAAAAAAAATTTTTATTTTGCCATGGTGCTTAAAGATTCAGCAGCGGAGAGCTCTGCAGGTAACGTGACCTTTCTTTCAACTTCAATTTCTGCATCAACCATCTAACCAGAATCTTTAGTCTCATTTGACTTGCAGAATGGATTATTAATTTCCTTGGAGTATTTCAAGAAAACAGCAAAAGTGAATGTTAATAGAAAACGTAGGAAGCAACCAAAGGCACATAATACATCAGACACATTCTCCATTCTCATGCAAGGATTAATTAAGATCCAATTAAAGCAGCTGTGATTATACCTATAGAAAAAAGAAAGCACGGTAGGAAGCACAACAAGAGGTTTAGTTTGATTTCAAACACTTACAATAGCATCACACCAAAACTCCGCCACCTCTCCAATCCTCATGGAGGTTAACAGCACCTCCCACACCTCCATTTTGAACATCTTCCCCACGAAAATCTCAGTGGGATGCTTATTTTTGCGACTGTCGTCAATCACTGTTCTTTCAAAGTTGTCCAACAGAGTCTGAAAGTGGAACACCAGCTTTGTGGGTAGGAAGGCAGAGGAAAAAAGAGAATAAGAACAAGATTAAGAAAGAGCTGAGATATTTTTCCTGCTTAGTACGCCATGCACATCTTGTAACTTGTGCGTGTTTATGTGTTGGGGAGAGAAATGCAGGGTTTTTAAAGCAGGCCATAATGTATTTTTCCTCATGCCATCTAGCGTCCTAGTTCAATTTTGCCTTCATTATAAGACATTTAAATGTATAGTCTTTTTTTTTTTAAAGCATGTTGATGCAGACACCCTGAATGAATGGGAGAACACAGAGTGAATACAGAGCACAGCTGGTAATTGGAGAGATTAATGTTGGCATTGTTGTAGAAAATGTTTGTCATACTCTCCATGCCGAGGGCCATATGGCTGTACAATTCACCTGGTACAGATACGCCGCTGTCCAAAGCGTTAGGTTGCCAAACTTCTGTGCAATTACATGCACCAAATGTTTTGCCACATAATAAAACAGTAGAATCAATCTACAACCATTCCAGATCAAAGCTAATAGTTAGACAAAAACCCACCCAAGTAAACAAACATCCAATCAAAAGCGTAATCCAGGATCACATATACACCTTACCTTGGTTCCCTTTGGAAAATGCGGCAACGGCCCTTGACCTCCATGCAAAATCTTCTTTTTTACTCCAGGATGGTCAAGCAGATACGTCTCTTGCATTTCAAACTCTTTAGAAGAGTGCTTTGTTACTGAAACAGTCCTGATGTCCTGCAGCCTTCGAGAGCTGGTCCTTGGCAGTGTTAATTAGCAAGCTGAGGAAGGGAGACAAATCACACCCTGCAGCCCAATGCTGCCTGACTGCTTTCTGACAGATGGCTGGATTATCAGGTTGAGGATAGCCACTTTAATCTGCCTTGGCTAATCCTTCAACCCCCTGAATCTTCAGTATAATCCCCTGTAAGAAGTGAAGGGATGGGTGACCAGAGAGCGGAACTCGGAGTATGGAGACAGTCGAGATAATTCTGGAAGGCAATAGAGTTCAGTAATCCCAGAAAGAGTTTGCTAGTATAATTCAGTGGGAACTACTGCAGACAGAATCATCTAGAAATCTCTAGTATGATTTTCCAGTTTGTTGACCACCATCTTACAAATGTGCAGACTTACTGAGAAGAAACATGCTAACAAAACCATTTCAAATATGACTTTATTAAAAAGAAAACTGTTGTTAACTAAAGCTTTATAAACACAAATAAAGTCACAAAAAGAACAAATACACACATCTTGCTCAATAAGAAACTTGTGATAGGCCTTCAGTGGAATATGCTGATTATTTATTTTTGGTCTCAACACAAATGGGATGTTCAAATTTAGCTAATACGAGCAGTAGTGTGGGTTCAGCAGTCGCCTCTGGTCGTCGTACTGCAGTGCAGTATCTTGGTAATCGTGAGCATCACTTCTCGATCAGCGAGTCCAGCTGCTCTTGAAGGGAAGCCAGCTGTTGAAACAGAAAAGCAGTGATGGATGGCTAGCAGTAGGGGTATAATTGAAGGCTAAGTGCAATATGTTCAACTACACCTCCAACGTTGTTACTTTTTTCTCATCAAGCCATTTGTCAGTTTAGGTGTAAACAAACACTGACAGCAGAAACTGACATTGGCCAAGGGTTATGGTGAATCAGTAAAGCATGCATGTGTGTCTAGTTCTTTTACTCGCCAATATTATATAAAGAAATGTACTCTCATTAAGAGCAATGGATAAATGTGGAATTAAGCCATTGATTTGACATCTTTCATGCATTAGGGGAATAAACATAAATTAGATTTAAAATTAAGATTTAGAATTAAAGCTCTCAGTTCTATTTGATTTGATTACAATTCATCTGGGCTTATTTTACATTATAATATAGATTTTATCGTACATATAAAATAGATCACTCTCAGGAATTGCTGTAAATTAAACTGGGAATTGATGCATTTTATGATAATCATGTATTTTTTTTAATGATTAATTAAAAGGGCAGACTCAAAAGAGATTTTGACTAGTAATTGAGCTACATGTTTCTGACGCAACAAAAAGAACAAGTTCATATGAATCATTTGTTCAGGACTACACTGGAAGAACAATCTTTCTACTCTAAGGTCCAATCTGTAAGAGCTATTTGTTTGTGAATCAAAATACACTGGTCACAATGGCATGGAGTAAAAGGCCTTTGGAAATTAAAAAATGAATATTATGGTTTTTCAAATCATAATTAATTGGTAATAATTTATAAATATTTATAATCATTTATAATTAATAATTTTGGGTTTGTATGCAGACTCACCTGCTCCATCTCTTGCTCTTCTTGATGAATCGTATCATTCAAAAGACCCTGGAAACGATCCTGTAATAAGGAAAGGAGAGAGAGAGAGAGAGAGAGAGACTTTATCTGTCTGACAGTATGTTGTTTTGATGTTCTCCGTTTATGAACGTCCTAACTTCTTGTGCACACATGTATTTGATTTGTGACCCTGTGAATGGACCTCAGACATGTATGACCTTTCCCTGTCCCCTGTGACTGTAATAACCGTGGACAAATTTAGCCAGCATAGTGCACACAGGCCAACTGAAGTGACAATGTTAAACCACATGTCCAACCCCATTCCACAGCGTCTAAATCTTCCCAATGGAGCAGCTGCCACAGCAAAGAATTTTATGCTTTTTGTGAGTTATGTAAAAGCAGCTAAAGGCAAAAATGTAATATTTATGCCTTAAAAAGACAGCAAAGACTTGCCTTCTCAGGTTTACTCAAGGCCATTTTAAAAGGCTCTACTGTATAAAAACAGTGTCACCAAGGCTATGTGTTTACATGATGTACCGTGCCAGAAAAGTGGCATGCCGCTTATTTAGTGCAGGTAAATGAAACTTACCCTCAGTGCTTGATTTTCCACCTCCATTATCAATTTCTCCTGTTCCTTCTTGTGGTTACGTGTGTCCTGAAGCTTGGCCTTCAAATTGTTTATCTGCACCTGATACTCCATTACTGCAGATCAAATAGAGATTGTGAGCCCTAGTTAACATCTGTACAGTTTAGTCATAGACTCTAAATGTCAAAATGAGCTCTCTTTTACCTCCGAGAGCTAGTTAATCTGCAAATGCTTATGTAATCAAAGTTCCCAATTATCTGGGAATCCTGTACACTCTAACTGTGCAACTCAGGCTGCATAAATACTGAACACCACCTCTCACATTCTGCACTCTCAGAAAAAGAGAAATCATAAAACCGGATTTTTCCATTGAGGGCATACACACCAAGATATCAAGAAATTCCTTGTGAATTGTGGGTATAATATACAAAATAAATTACATGGAATTTAGACATGCAGTACCTGACTTTCAATATAAGATGCATACCGGTTATAATAGTATTTTTTGTCAAAAGAACGTAACTTTTTCCAAATCCAATTAAGCGACCAACCTAGAGAGTATCTTAGGTACTATTGGCACATTTCGAATGTGTCTATAAAACAGTTAATTGGACTGAACTGGCATCCTATTAAAGTCTATTGGAATAGCATTTTAGTCTACTAGAAACTGCAACACTCTTGAAAAGACTCTAACTTAAAGGGATAGTATACCCATTTAAATTTTGTCATTAATACTCATGTTAAAATGAAAATATTTTTTGATGAATTCTGAGAGTTCTCTGACCATCATAGACAGCAAGGATCCTTACAGTCAAGGTCCAGAAATGTAGTAACATTAATATAGTCCACGTTACATCAGTGGCTCTACTGCGATTTTACCAAGCTACAAGAATTTACAAAGTTACATTCAGATCAAAGCATGTATTCCTGGCAGTGCATGCATACACTGTTGACGCAGAGGAGACGAACTGCTGAATAAAGTCCTCATTTTTGTTTTCTTTGCACACAATAAGTATTCTTATAGCGTCGTAAAATTGTGGTTCAACCACTGAAGTGGATTATTGTAATGATATCTTTAATTTTACTGGACCTTGATTGTGTTAGGATCCTTGCGGTTTATAGAAGGGTCAGAGAGCACACATAATTCATCAAAACATCTTCAATTTGTGATCTGAAGATGAACAAAGGTCTTACAGGTTTTGAACGACATGAGGGGGAGTAAATAATGACATCATTTTAATTTTTCAAATGCACTCCTCCTTTAAGAAGGTAACTCTATAGCTAAACCTCTTGCTTTGACGATTATGTGAACAAAACACATGGTGGCCCAGCTCTGAACAGCATGGCTCATTTTTTTCCTGGTTTAGTGCCAATGTGACGTGGAGTTGAGAGACAGAGGGTGGCGGGATGATGCCAGGGTCAGGCATGTCTGTCACTCACTGGCATGGGTAAAGACACCACCAGACAACCGGTGTAACCATCTGACTTAAATACCACAGCAGCCTCATCATTTAAATGCTAATCTAGGTTAGCTGTTGTTTGTCTGCCGGTCTGCCTGCGATATTGAATTGCGGTTTTAAATTGGGCTTGAGCTTCTGTCATGATGATGCACTGTAATTGATCAGACAACCCATGCACCACCATCCTACCGATCTGACTGTTGCGGTCATTCTCATCTCTGCTTCCATCTGTCTCATTCAGTTTCTCATGGAGCTGTCTGACCATGTCGTCTTCAGTGTCCATGATGTTAAGGTCTTCATCCTCATGCCGGTCACCCTCCTCGTCCTCATCCTCACTGCTGCTACTGATGTCGTTGAAGATCTCACGTAGCTCGTCGTGTTGGACTGAATTAGAAGAAAACTTTACACAAGGAAAGATATAACTATAAAATACATTCAGACTTGTGAGAGCATTCACCCGAGGAGCCATGACCCTTGTGTCCCGAGGTTCCAGGTGAAGACTCCAAGTTGGACAGAGATAAGCTATTGTCAGGTTCTTTGGACTCATCCTCAGCAATCACCTCCCATCCTGACCACAGGGTCAAGGTTCATTTATCAATAATCCCTTTTCATCCTCTGAGTTTTGGCTGTAGGCCATTTTGCTGTTTGTTATATCACTGTGAGGCTGAGCTCCACAAATTTACACGTGCCACTTTTTTCTGTAATGCTGAGCTTAACCGACTCAATTTCTTGCCAAGTTGCTCTATTTAATTTGAGAACAAGTCTGCCACCTGGTGGCAAAGTATGACCGAAACGCTCAAACCTACATTAGTAATGACATTTGCATCCACATTTGTTGTGGCACTGGGTTTGCGGCAACATGACAAAAGCACGAACTGAAGGATACGAACACTGACGGCTTCAGCGTCTGTGCTCAAGAGCCTCTTCACCTCCTTTTCCACATCAGGAGACTCGATGTACTGTAGGATAAATCAGGTTAGAATTCAGCCCCAAGAAAAACACTCCCAAAAACTGCTTGCGCGCATTCAGATGCACACATAGTACTAACAGTAGAGGCTGGCTGCATGCCAGAGAACACATTAGCGATTAAAAAAGGAAGCAGAGTCAATAGCTAGCTGCAACGTGGCTAAGATTTATTCAAGAGAAAACCTGCCACTAACTCGGCTGCTGTCACTTCAATCAAAGCAAGAGCCAGATTGCTTTCCTGCATACCTTGGTGGCAAATGAAGATGGAACGCTTTATTTATATGTAAATCGTAGCTTTTAGCATTAACTAATTTCACTTTTCTTGCAAGAGTAATCATTTTTTCCCCCAAATAGGGATGATAAAAGACTGTCGAATCATCAGAAAAATCCAGGGGGAAAAAACAACAACAACAACAACAGAACGCTTAAAGAAAACAAAATGAGGTTACCTTCTTCTTCGCTGTCTTCCTGAACCGCCTCTTCCTTGTGTTCTTCAGAGGAAGCGTAACTGGAAGGAGACAGATGTAATTGGATATAAAATGGGTTTAATCATTCCAGCACTGATAGGCTCTCTCAACATTTACTTCAAGCCAATTAAGGGGAAATTCCAGTACAGGAGTGGGGGGTACTTACTGCCATGGTTCCAAACAAATTTCTTGTCTTTGTCCTTGTCTTTCTTTTTGCTTTTGGAGTCTGTAGTGCCTGTGGGCTCCTCTAGAGGGGGATACAAGTCTCCATCCAGTGTGCACACCAGCATCTTAAACAGAAAAGCAGAGGATTTAATAGTGTTATGGCCTTGTAGATGTGCTGAAGCTCATTAAATGACTTGTCTCTGTTACCCAAGACGGCAAAGGGGAAATTTTATTTAAAACTCCCTAAGAAACTGCTATCAACAGCTTCTGCTAAAGTCTTACCTGACAGATATCGGCAGTCTTATAGAAGGTCTTTTTGTCAACTGTTTTTAATGACTCCAGGATGCAGGGTAAATCCACTAATTTACACGCTAAAGGTACACGATCCACACGTACAATCCCATGGCGACCATCGGCTAGGAATACGGTAAGAACTTACATGAGCGATATACTTTGCACAAGAAATTTAAAACATTCAGAGGCTTTTTAAAATGTAATGTGCCGAAGTAAATGGAAAGTACTTCTTTGCTCATCGCAGTTTATCTGAATTTCTCACTTGCAAAGTACTTACCATGTAACTCTATAGTAAGTCTGTCTTTCATGTTCATGCTGCTGGACTGAGCGATCCGTCTGACTGTGGAGGCATACTCCTAATAAAAACAATACAGAAATCATTTTAAAACGCTGATCCCACGTTCAACACTTCTTATCATAAATATTCAAAACAGTTAATATTTTCAATGGAATATTATACTTTTTTTCAGATGAACAGAAAGTTTAAAAGCACAGCTTCTATTTGAAAGGGGAAAGATTTCACTGTAATTTTAAATCATTGTATTGTATCCCTGCAGAATAAATGTTTTAAAAAAAATAATAAAATAAAACAAAATCTTGCTCACTCCAAACTACTGTTCCATGCAACAAGATTAGAGTACAAGCCAGGCTTATTTTGGTTAGTCAGGCTTATTGTCAGTAGATTTGTTACAAAATAAGTCAGACTAACTGAAATAAACCTGGCTTATTTGGTAAACTTGGCCCCTGCTCTACACAGATTAGCTCCAACCCTAATCAAGCATACCTGATCCAGCTAATCAAGGTCTACAACATCACTAGAAACTTACAAGCAGATGTGATTTGAGACTGGTTGGAGCTTATCTCTGCAGAGCTGCGGCCCTCCAGGAATTGAGTGTGAGACCAGTGCTCCAAACATTTAATGAGTGGTGTATTTACCCTGATATCGTATTACAAATGTAACATTTTGTACCATTCGTTTTTTGACATAAAACAACACATACATACAGTATGATGTGAGCCACACTTGTCTTATTAAATTTCAACTGTGCCTTGCAAAATTGTGTATGTAATTATTTGCATCTTGAGTAAAAATGAGTGAATGCATGATTATAATTCCTATCAAACAATCTAAAGAGATTGATTATTTAAACACATATTTAATTTAGATATATATAGGTCAGTAAAATTAAAGAAGAAAGAAGACCTGAGGAAGCCGCAGAACAAACTGACTCTCCAGCTCATGAGGTGCATCTTCTTTGCTTTTGGAGCCCACCTTTCCCACTGAAACAGAGAAAAGTCTTGAAGTACTATATTTTTGTTTCACATTTACAAATACACACACACAGAAATAAATCAGGGTTGCATTAAATGTTAATAAGCTAGCTCTGGAATATACTGAGGTAGGCGTTAAAAGATTACCTCAAACTTGAAACTTTGATTATGACTGGCATCGCATGACATGTTTAAAACATAGTAATATCGCTTTTTTTGGAGTGAAATCACTAATGTATGTATGCTAGTACCTTTAGCTTTTGAGGTCATCTTTAGTTCCCAGTTCTGCAGAACAACAGAAAAAAAGACAATGCTCGCATATAAAAACTATTTTAAACAGGGTGTGCAAAATATGACCTAACAGTTCTAAGCTTTTTTAGCAATATCACTTCTTTTGGAGTGATAAAATATTACAAATAACATTACAACAAAGGCGTGATAATAATTATACTCACCGAAATCCGAGAAGCTAACAGGCTAATGTCACATATAAGTTACTATGACATACAACAGCGTCAGATAGGGTTATTGTTAAATATTCGCTTAATATTTAAAATGCCCAGACAACAAAATGGTTGGTTTAGAAAAGTTATAAACAATACACAACGTAAATACACAGATTTCCAGAGACAGAAACCAAAATGGTACAAATAAATATTGCTGTGCCTCGGCGAACTGTCTCGCGGAAGCTCAGCGTATGTTAGCGCTCCACCGCCCCCTGCTGTCCGCTGTGTGAAAAGCCCATCGAAACGTGCTAATACTAGACTAGAACATGAACGCTTAACTTTAACACAATTTCAGAAAATGTAGCCGGCGGGCAATTGCTTCGTTAAACACGTACCATAAGAAGAACGGCAGACTACCCAGAACTATCAAAATGGTCGTTTTGGCACTTAATAAATGAATGAATAAATAAAAACCGATGCTTCTCACAACGTCCCATATGGTCTAGCGGTTAGGATTCCTGGTTTTCACCCAGGCGGCCCGGGTTCGACTCCCGGTATGGGAAGCAATATTTTTTTAGTTGTTAAATTGAGGATTACGAGACATGTCAGCGTGACAATTAGGAAAACAACATTAAAATCAACCAAGTGCTACAATGCGTTAAAATAAAAGCGGTAACACTTTACAATTAGTAGCTTTAGGATCACATTGGACAATGTGAACTAACAATGAACAACACTGCCACAGCGTTTATCTTAATTAATGCTAAATTCAGCATTTACTAATGCAATATTAAAATCACTAATATTAACATTAGTTAATGAGCTAAACTGTGAGCTAAAATGGTCTCTTAGTTTGTTTCACTATAGGCTAAATTAGTGGGTTTCTGTTAAATGTGAGCCTAATCATCACAATTAAAAGAACCAAAAACTTAAACTACTTCAGTCTGTGTGCATTACTGATATATATTTCAGTCTATTACTCTAAATCATTGAGATGTACCTGAAGAGTAGTTGCAAATAGCCCTGCAAGAAAAATAGAAGCCCAATAGAAACCATCACAGAAATTCTAATGGTGTCCATTAAAATGCCATTATGAACTTTTTCCAGTAACAAAATTCCTTTTTGTAGTGTGTTTTGGGCAATTTTCCAATAGGATTGAACATCCCACAAACAGAATCCATCATATACCAGTAGACACCATTATACTTTCCATTAAAACCAATGCGGCCTGCAGAACCTGATTTTGCTGAGTTCGACGTGTCCCAGGGTCAACATCTTTGTTGATCCTGGAACAACACTGTGATTAGCCAATTAGTTTTGAAGAACCAGTTTATAGTATTTGTCAAGTTTAGGTGTTCGGCGCTTGTACATCAGTGTCAGTCATCTATCTTTAAATATGATTTTAGGCATTACTCATTGGTAAGGTTAGGGTTAGGTGTAGAGATATGGTCAAAACTAAAAGTTTGGTTTAAAATGTTGTTCATGAACACATCGAACTCAGGAAGTGATTTCTATTGTGTTTTGGGCAGGGTTCTATTGTTTTTTTCAGCAGGGAGGGTAAGTAAATATTTAAAATAAAATACAACAATGAATTTTAGAAGGTTAACTGAGAAATTAAATTTAGACTTTTTACCGACATTCATGGATACATTTCTTCCAATTACTGTAGAGTCACTGCCAAAGATGTTCAAGGAATATGGTTAAGAGGAGCAACTGTGCCCATTTTAGAAAGAAAGAAAGAAAGAAAGAAAAAAAAAGTTATTCACGACTTTGATTTGCCCTTTATTGCTCTGTTTTTATTTCAATATGTCTCCAAATTAGGTTTTGGGTTCTAAATTACGAACTGTGCAAGTAGTTTATGGGAAACTTAAATGCTGAAAATTAAATTAAATTTTGTATAAATAAGTACATCCCCTGACCACAGATAACACTACTACCCTTGAATTCCCCAAACAGGCTATTCCGATAATGGGCGGAGCGGATGGTGTTCAAGGGGTCATCTATATTTCTTTACATCAGAAACTAACGGTCAGCATAATTAAGGGACTATCTGAATTTATTTAAAAACGCTGCTCACATAAACAAAGTCTTTATGATTCGTCGAGTAGGTGCCGACGTCACCATCCCATCTACAACCCTGAAAGACGCGTCACTTTGACTACTTGGGAGCGTTTTAGTTTGACGCTTCGCTCGCTTTGCAGTGCACGGGAACCCTGGACCAATCGCTTTCGAGGGAAAATGTGAGCGCAAGGAATTCCCCAAACATTGAAAACAGTACAACCTTATGTTAGGCAAGAGAAAGCGGCGAGGCTCGATTAGAGCTTCAAAACAATAAGCCTTTAGAAGATTCTGTATTTGCAAAAGAGGATAAAGTTCGTTCGGTTTAACAGCACTGGAATCGGGAAGGATGATTCAGACGATGACAGATTGCTTGGGAATTGTCTCATTGAAATGACCAGTGTGTCCATCCACACGCTAACATTTAAACCTCTGAAATTATGGCTCGTTAAGATGAAGGTAAGTCTTTGTCAAGTTTGGACTGTCCTTTTACCCGTTCCTTGTGAAACTTTTTTATTAGTTATTATTGGTGCCTCTGAGATTGCAGGACGGCTTTTAGAAGCTTCTCTTTGTGTGTCAGTGACTGCACGTACAATGTCTTGAATGCACAAGCATTGTTTGTTTAATTCAGGTATACATGCAGCCTCTTGCATTTGCTGACATTCCATAAACTAACATAAGTGTCATCTTTCTGATCTCATATGACTGTTCTGATCTGAATAGCCCCCAGGATAGCTTGACCCGCTGCTCTATTGTGCCCCTCTCCCATAACTGTGTGCACTGAGTTGTTCCAGCATGATTGCGGGCATGTGACTATAATGACTGGTTCAGTGTGAGAATGGCTTGTTTCAGGCTGACATCGCTGGTCAAGACACAGTAAGGGCTTCACATGAGTGTGAACAATCAGTTATCCAGTGCTCACTGCGGGTGCTCTAGTGTTTTCATCCAGACCAGGACTTATTTGTGGATTTATCTTCAAAACTTGTAACCAAGTTCAGAAATTAGCCAAGGCTTGGCGTAAAAAAACACGTCAAAAGAGAATACAATTCCACTTTTGTGTGGGAAAAGGTGCTTTTTTTATCCGTTATCTGATATAAAATAGTGACCGGGCAGTTATGTAAAGCTTGCTAGCAGATCATTTATTGTGTTGTTATATCTGTTAGTGAATTATTTACATACATTTGGTGTAACAGACATAATTTATTTATTTTTTGTACAACTAAGGATTAAAGTGGCTTGAACATCCAAGACAGATTGCAGATTTTAGACTTTGATTCTTATGATATGTAGCAATTAGTGTCTAATTTCATATCGTAACAGAATATTAAATCCATCTGCTGGTGTATGTTTTTGTCATAATTTGTTTTCTTTTCGTGACTTGATGTCTTACCCATTGTCTAACTTTGTAAATGTTTGGCAGATGTTTACATTTTTTGGTATCCAGAGCTCTCCTGTGGGACAGGCATATTGAAGTATCTGTTTGGCTGCTGTGTTCATAGCTTTCTGGCCATTGGGTGGTGCTGGGGTCAGGGAGTATACTTGTGTTGTCCTGCTTGGGGAGTTTGTGATATTAGTCAGCTCGTTTCATCCCAAAATGTTATCAGCTGGTTCTGATACCCCCTCCCAAACCTAGCACGCCCCAGAGGCCTTTAGATAGCTGGAAATTCCAGTCTTCTGAAACTAATTATCCTCAATGAGAGGCTCTAAATATACCCCTTAGATGGTGCTGTCTTGAGTCTTTTCTTTCAGAGATACAGTCCTTGGTACTCTCCCTTTTCTTGGTATGACTTTGTCTCAGAACTCATGCCCAGTGACCCTATTGTGCCTTTGAAGCGGATTGCCAGCAGGCACAAAGGGGCTCTCAGATGCTCTTTCTGCCTCTTTTAGCAGATGAGGCACGTGGCTTGAGATGTCCCAGAATGACAATGTATGTGGGAAGCCTCTGTGTAGGGAACACCACAGTGTAGAATATGTGGCCATGACAGTGACTCCCATGTAAATACGAAGCCAAGTCAAGGAGAGTTATCCTAGGGCAAATTGACCCAGCTCATTCCACTCTGCTCTTGGCCCGATGGCGTACAGAAAATCACATGAGATATTACTTAATGGGCTGACTATTGATTTGTCTCCACTTTTGAAGACATCAGTCTTTATAAACTTGGTATCCAGGAACCGCATCACCAAGGCATCATCAGCTGAGAGCTTGCTGCAACATGATCCGACTCCTTGCAGACAGACTACAAACATCAGCAAAGATATCTGGAGTGTGCTAGGACAGTGCGTATAATATGAATTCTCATTTTTCTTTGTGCAACACTTCACTGTTCATTGTCATACGGCTCACAGCATGTGCAGAAAATGGATTGAGTAATTGTCTGTTGGGTAATTCCTCAAAACATTGACATAAATCTCTTAAATATGGCTTTCAGTTTTAAAATGCTGTCAAGAACAAACCAGATGATATGTCTCTGTCATATAATGGGTGGGCAAAACGTTAAGCCAACAGGCTTCCACAAGGTGGTGGTGTTTATGTATTAAGCTCAACACAAAGAATGGCTTGGAACCATCTTAAACAATGTATAGAACTGTCATTTGGCCTTTTGGGCCAGTGAGATCCTGCCGGTGAAGTTAATTCATTAATTCTGGGCATGCTTTTTTCCCCCCATTGTTTTAAATGTGTTGCTTTTTTGGGATGCGTTCTTTATTGTTGTTGCGGATTCTACTGGTTTGCCACCATGATAATGTTATCAGGCCCGCTAACACAAACAGTTAGCAAGCAACGACAGTTATGTTTTGCTAAAAGTGCAATTTAATTAAAGATAGAAATATTTCTAGCAAGTATACATTAAGATAATATGTAAAAACAAAGCCGAATCATTGCTGTTAAGTCCAGATATGGCACATTATATAATGTACTATAGAGACCAAACTGGATTTTCATATTAGTCATTAGTTTCACTGTTTCTAATATTACAGACTAAGGCAGTGCATGCTCTGTACTCTGTTGGAAATTTTAAAGTTATGTCTTTCAATAGCATTTTATTGTTAAAATAAAAGAAGGAAGTTCTACGTACAGTATATGGGAAGGTGCACCATATTAGTTTAATGTAATATGAATTCTCTTATGAAATTGTATTAGTCATGGGCCTTTTGCGTGGTTCCTCATATAATTTACTGCTGAGAAATAGTTCTTGGTGAAAGAAGAGGGGGAGATGGGTCGTTCTCGCACATTATTATGTTTCCGTAATCTGACAAATCGTTTTGATTCGAAGCCTGCTCCTGACGCATTATTATAGTACAAGTGTGTAATTTAGAAAGATATCTTGTCTTCTGTTTGCTTTCACATTAGATTACATTTAGGTAAGTGTAATGTTATGCTGCTGTAACCTTGCTGTGGCAGCCAAATATGTGGGAGTCTTATTAAGCAAGGCATTATAGAGATACAAGGCCGGCTGCATTTGTTTTGACTGAAGAAAGACAAATATGGAAAGTTTGGGTATTGTTTAGCAGGGGGAATCTAATTGCTGATGTCGGTAGAAGGTTTGCTTAAGTTCATTACATTAACTGACCTTTTAATATAGTTAGAGAGTTTTATACAGTAGCTTTAAATTAGAGTCTGTTACTGTTTGAGCAGACCTCAAAAGACATGCTAACATTTGTTTTTTATTAAAAGCCAGTGTGTGGAAACGTGGAATGTTGAGTAAATGTTCTTAAGTGTGTTTGAGATGTAGATGGTCCATTAAAGGGGCAGATGTGACTAATTCATCCACCTGATTTGAACTTGAGAGTAAAGACTGTCTAATGTGTGAAGAATCATGACGCATTAAAGGAGAGTCTGTTGGTACTGTACATCATTACCAGTGCGGCTCAGTCCAACGAAGCGTTCATTCAGCAAATGTATCGCTAGACAGGGATAAAATAAAGCAATCAAGGTAAAAACATAAAAAAATGCTGTACCTGTTTACTTATTTATTTAGTTTTTTTTTAAATGGCAACTTCAGAACAATTGGGCGTTCCTCCCTCAGGCTTGGATTTAAATTATTCAAGTAGACTGAGACATTAGGTATTCATCTAGCATAATGCTTTTTCAGTGTCTGGTCCTCAGAGAGAAAACATACCATTCGACCATTTAAGCTGTAAAACAGAGCCCACAACCATCATTAGCAGCTCAGCTTATGTTGTATTTTACTAGCTATAATGTGAGTGAAAGGCACTGACAATTTCACGGTCTGAGGTAAATGACAAGTTAGACTGATAAAGAACTAGGATTTACTTTAGTGTCAAGTGTCTCAATGCTTTTATAGTGTGTTTTTCTCTACTGCTCTGGTCAATACTCATCCACAGATGTGTGATTTGAACTGTCTGGAATGTTGGCCTTGCTCTTTGTCTAATGTTTAATTGGTTGAGGTTTTGTAAGGATCGTATACTGTCCGGTAAGGGATAGTTACTCTCTTATGCAGATTGAGTAATATTCCGTTTGTATCATAAAGAGATAGCAAAATTATGTCTTGATGGTATTTTTATATTTGTGGTGTAAATTTTGTTAACTTTATCCATCAGGTTTATCAGGTTTGCATTTTTTTTCCATTTTTAAAGGGGCCGTTCACGCCAAAATGTAAACGAAAATAAATATATGTATTAACCTTGCCCTCCGCCATAGCACTTAAGACATTATTTAAAATGTATTCTGTTGAAATTCAATGAAATTCCAAAAATCAGGAAAGGAAAATGCTGTACATCCAAAAACAATCAAAAGGCAAATTCAGCTGGATCTTCAAATACGACTGGGTTCTGTGGTCAGATGAAAAAATAAATAAAATAAATTGGTTTAGTACACACACCGGAAAAGAGTACCCCATGTGTAGAGTAAAATATACTGCTGTATCTTTACAGTTGTGGCCCTATCTCTCTGCCAGAGGCCCTTGATATCTTGTTCAGAGGGAATGATGGATTTAAAAAAACAAAACAAAAAAAAACAATTATATTGGCCCATCATATCTTCCTTCAGGACAATTGAAGAGAAGCACGAGCATGGACCTGGAAATCAGAAAGATTTGGAGTGATTCTGGGTAAAAAAAAAAATGTCTCTGATCTCTTGTCTGGTGTTCTTCAACCTCATTAGGCATTATAGTTGAAGACTCAAAGCTGTTATTTTGAAAAAAATAAAGGGTTTAAAAAAAAGGATTTGATAAGGGTGTCAATAACTGTGACCAACATATATTTGAGAAAACATTTCATACATTTAAAATTTTCAAAAGGAAAGGAAATTGTATTTACCAAGGGTGTCACTAATTCTGGCCACAACCATGTGTTTCTGAAGAACTTGAAAGAATGTGGGTCAACGATGACAGAATTTCCATTTTGAATTTGAATCAAACTGTTATAGTTGCTGAGAATTATGACATGTTCCAAAACAAAGCATTCTTTTCATGACAGTCAAAATGGTCTTGCTTTATTCCACCTATAATGTTTTCCAGATTACCAAACTGGAAATTTACAAAATTAGAGTGATAACAAATCTTAACTCTGGCGAGTTGAGGGTTAATATATTAAACTTGCAATGGTAGTCTAAATTACTGTAGCTGTTTTTTTTTTTGAGTGGGAGTGTCTTTATTTACCTGTTAGAGACGTGGACACTTATTGTGGGTCATGGCAGGAATGACTCAGCACCTTAGAGCAGTAACGGAATTTCCTTTGAAACTCCTTCTATCTCACACTTCACATCCACTCATTTTTTACTGGAATGTTGTATCTGTTCAAATTCTCACATCTCTCATCATGCTTAGCTGAAAAAATTTCTCAAGGTTGGCCAGATGTAATCCTTTGGTCCACATTTGTATTTACAAAAGCTGTAACCTTGGAATCCTGTGGATTGTGGCATGGCATTCAATTAACCTTTACTTTGTCAGTGTATTGAAGCATGTAATGAATTAAATTCTGGTCACCAAGGGCTTCAGAAGGTCATGTTTGCTGTGAAAATTGTTGGTAAAGCTAATTTAAAGCCAGCAAAACCTTGTTTTTAATGCACATACAGGCATGTGTTTAAAACCATAATTCCTACAAGACAGCAGAATTTAGTATCTTCCACATATATTGACTTCACGGCCCTTCTGTCTGGATTTAATTAGCATGCTTCACTGCCTTTTTTCTCTTGCCCCTTAGTCCTTTGAGGACGGCCCTAAACCAGGATGCTATGGAGGGAGGGCTTTTCTTTGTGCACAAAGCCTCTTGAAGCAGTCAGCACCTGACCTCAGTTTCTCACAAACAACACGACCAACCCTGAGAAGCGCTTTGTCTTTGTCGATTATCTCAAGGCTATTCCTATTTTTGGACCTGCTCTAATATGCCACTGTTTTCCATCTCATGGTGATGTAAGTCGTATAATAAAGGGTACTGTGGAGTTCCGTTGCATCACCTATAATAAGACATTTACAAGTTACTTAATGTTCTCCCTACAAACTGTAAAAGGTTTATATCAAGACAGAACATGTTAGCCTGTTAGGGTAAATTGACTTTAACTTAGAAATGAGAGTATATTAGCTTTCCTGCGAGCACTCAAGCCACAGTTTTATGTTTTTTTTTGGTCAGCAATTCATCTAAAGTAAATATATAAGAGGAGACACACAAAAAAATATGCTACTCTGGACATGGGCAAAACCAAAGTGTGCCATCTATGTTTTAAAACAGGCATACAGCAGAAAATGAGACCTTTTTGTGGCTCTGCTGTGTTTGGCTTGGACTCAGTCATGCAGCGCTAGTAAAGGCAAGTGGGCTGGTTTTATTTTTAGGCTGTATAGGAAAGGTGTGTCTTTGAACTTTGTCTGCAACGGCATGTGATCAGGGTCTGGTTGCTGTAATTCTCTAAACACTCCCTGTGGTTTTGTTGGATTATTAACAAAAAAAGTTTGTTTTCTTCATTGGTTTCTTAGCCATTAACTTATATTGTAGCTTGAATTAAATTACTCGCACTGCACAATTTATCCAAGGTCAAATTTTTACACTTATATTACATTACATTGATCTTTATCTTGAACATCTAATTTGGCTTTTTGTACCATCTTTTGTTTGCATTGACACGCATGCTCACTTATTATTTATCACTTATTCTTAGAATTATAATTCTGTATTATGTGTTTGTTGGGTGCTGTGCCATTTCTAGGGATACACTAAAACATTATGCAAATATCATCTCTTTGTGCATTTATTTCAGTGGTGTGAAGCCTGTTGGACTTGTTTGATGTGTCCCACTTGATGTCACAGACGATTTAGGGATCATTGCCTCGTGTCATACATGTTGTTGGCAGGTGCTCGCTGTGTGTTTACACACTTTCCATCCCATTCTCAGTGTTAAGTTGAACATAATACCCAGCACTCCACCTCATGGTGCTTATTTTCTTGCCTTCTTGTAATCCTCTGTAGTCTGTAAAGGACGGTGTGTATAATACTATGACTTCGTATTCTTAAGCTAGTAGAGAACCCACCCAGTAGACAGAAGGTTGCCTAAGAGGCCTTGCTGCAATTTTTTTTTTTTTTTTTACACCCCGACAGTTCACAGGTACAGTTTTCTCAGAAAGAGGCAGGTAGTTGCCAGTAAGCCTCACTGTAGTTGGCAAAGTGCCAATTAAATGACTATTTGTCCGTTTAAAATGCATTCACTGTCTCATTTACTTGTCTAAATGATGCTTTGACAAAACCCATTGCATTTCAGCGCTTCTAACTAAGTCACGCCATGCCACAGACCCTAGCTTCCTGTTTGTCAGCTGGATTGCCTCAGATAAAAATGCTTGACAAGGGTTACGGCAGATTGACATTAGGGAGATTGACAGTAATTTAGTATCTTTGTCACTTCAATAGGGGTATTTGGCATAGAGGATTCAACCTCATTTAGTCTCAGTCCTGTAATGCTTTCTTTCTTCTGTTGAACGTAAAAGATATTTAAAAAACATTTTATTTGTGCAATACAGTGTGGTTTTGGACCCCATTGAGTTCCGTTGTATGGTTCTTCAAAATATATATTTTGGAATTCCACAGAAGAATTCAGACGGGTTTGAAACAACATAAGGGTAAGTAAATTATGATTTTAGTAACTTTCCCTTTAATGCTGAACTATTAGAATATAGCTGAAGTGAACAGCAGAGTCACATTCTGTACTTTCCCTTTGGTTGGGTGAAGTAGTGGTAGGGCCTTGGATAAATTGGAAGTGTTTCTTGTCAGTGTTCTTTTCAACAGCTCAACCAGGTGGGGCGGCTCTTCCAGTTTTGTAACGCATGGCCTTTTTCGTGCCTCATATCAAACATAAAGGCTGCTTTATGGGGTGTCATATAGCTTGGAGGGCCACTCCCATTTCACCTTTTCAAATGAAAGCTTTGGCACCACTCAAGAACCACAGAAAGATCTAGTCAGTTGATGTGAATTTAGCTTTCGCTGTCCTTGAAACATCTAATTTTGAAAGAGCATTTCATCTGGGTAGAATTCCCCGTGCCTGCTGTACGCTTGCCACGTCTACGTCGAGCTGAAGAAAACCTTTACACTCTTACCCAGTCTTGAGTTACCCGTCTCACATAGCTCAAGGTGTTGTCTGATTGTTACTTTGTCCAGGTTTTCCCTCCCCCACTGCTAATGTTAGCCAATCGAAACTGCGGCTTGTGCTCACCTGAACTCATTTGCATATTAGCTCTGCCCTTGCAGCTGATTGGCCCCATGCTGAAGTTCTGTTTTACAGCCTGCCTGTCAGTGGTTGCTTGGGGGATGAGTCACAGTGAGAGAGAGCTTTGCAGTACTTCTCTTTTTTAAAGATTTCAGCCCGCTGCCATTGCCCTCCCCTACTCTGTTCTCATTTTTGCTCTATCTACCACTAAAGTGAGTGGGAGAGGCAGAGGGCAGGTCAGTGTTCAACACCTTGAACATGCCATTCGATTCGCTTTAGACACACCCTTGGATTATAATTTTTTTACTCCCGTCAACGTAATCTGTCTATCTTTTTTTTTTTTTTTTTTTTTTTAAAGATTATTTCTTAATTTTTTTCCAACATTTTGATATGTTTTCCACCATAACCATGGAGTTTGACATGAAAGCCCTGAACCTTTAAGGTTAGTGTTCATTTAATTTCTTTATAATGTAATAATATGTTGTTGTAGATCTGTTAGCACCAAGTATCTGTTGTCTGCATTGGTAACCTTGCAAGCATTGTTCATCGTTTATTACAGAAAAACGTGTATATGCAATATACATTGCGTTTATTTTGAACTTGAATTCTTTTTGTTTGGTCAGAATTTATCCGCAGTATTTACAGCTTATATTATGATACAGCTAAACGGTTAAATATCTGTTTCTTTGGTTTACATTTAATAATTACCTATTGGTCCCATGATCAACAATAATATCATAATTGCTGCAGGCGAATGTAAAAACAGGTTTAGCGCCATTTTCTTTACGTGAGAGACTGTTTTGCAGTCATACAAATCTAACAAAGTGTATTTATTAAATATTGTGTGGTGTTTAAAAGTTTATAGTCACATGTTTTGCAAAGTATCATTGCCTTATATGGGTACTGAGAGTGAGGTAGGCAATCATGTTTTGTAAGTCTATTGACCAAGCCCATATGACGGTTAGAGTGGGTTGCAGTGTAAAAATAAACCTTTTGATCAAATCTTTCCCTGTTTTAGCTATATGCTAACAAAGTTGCCAACAACGCATAATGCATAGAAATAACCCTAGCGCCAATGTGCTTTTTGTTCGCGTAAGTGATGTTGTTTGGTTTGGCTGTTGTAGTGTCATTGATTCCATTACGTGGGCTTGTAGATTTCAGTTTGATTTTAGACTGTCTTATCGGGCCTCATCATTGCCATGAAACCTGGTCTGAATGTTGCTCATCCTGTTGTGCTAAGAAACCTCAGTGTCTCAGTGAGAGCAAAGTGACAAACTACTCTAGTCATTGTTCCTGAGCACTACTTTGTTTGCTCTTTCTTTTTTTTTAAGATGCAAGCCTCAAAGAACGTCATTTTGCCTGAGTTTTCCACGTGTAATTATGCCTGACACCATCCTAACTATAGCAGCTTGTGTCATCTCCATGGTATGTACTAAGACTAGCTTGTAAGTAGCAAGGTAACCAGTCTCGTAGAGAAAACAGTATTTATTTATTCTTTTGACATGATTATGTTCAAACGTGACAAAGAGTGATGTTGAAAGCGTTTTAGGCAAATTAGTATCTTGGTAAAAGTTACAGTTGGTAAAATGACCATTATCTGTAGGGTAGCAATTAATGTTTTGGATATATTTTAAGCATTTTCAACTATTATTATATGAAATTATATGCATTATTAATCAAGTAAGAACAGTACAAAGTAGAAACAGTACATATTTTCTGTTCAGTCAAATTCACATGTGGAAGCGTTTTGTTGGAGGTCAGAAAACTTGGACTTCTAGGGAATTTTCCCCCGCCTTACACACCCTATGTCATATGACCTCAGGTGTTCAGGACAATATCAGATTTTGCTTCAGTCTTCTTATCTCGTTAGACCCCCTGTTAGGCTGTAGATGCACCAGTCACACCATTATGCCCCCCACCCGGCCGTCCCTGATTTGTATTGTAAATGAGCCAGGGCACCTGGAGTTGGCCAGTAGTCAAACACAGGCCCCTTTGCTGCATATTGCTTTGTTTGGGGCTTCTCTTCAGGCCTGAGTTTCTGTCACAGTTGGCAGAGAGGCTGATAGTGTCAGGTTGGCTCTTCACATAAAACAGCGTCAACAAGTCCCTGCCTGTAATTGGATCATTAGGTCCTACTGAGCAGGAGGGGTGGACCAAACTGATCTAGCTGGTCTAGTGTGGAGAACAGAAGAGGGCTGGGCCTGAGAAAGAATATTTGTCCTCTTCTTCTCATAGCATTGTGTAGCGTGGATGGTTTGAGAGCTGTTGCTGAGGCTCATGTTGCAGACTATGGTTTGTTAAATGAGTTTTGACATGGTAGATTGAGGAATCTTCTGGATTGGTATCCAACTGGAGATTTCGAGGACATCTCTGAGGTTTCTTTGTCCATGTCCCTTTATATTTCAGCTTTTGAGGGTTCATGAACTGTTTTTAGAGAGATCTTGGCACTGATGATCATGGAGAAAGTACTAGTTTGTCAGTCTAGTATAATACTCTAAAAATGTTCATCAAAGTGGAAGCAGACTTTAATTGAAACATTATCCTATGTGACTATGACTCCAGTATGCAAAAATCCCAAGCTATTTATACGTGAAAAGTTTCATGAGATCACCATATGAGATAACAATCATTTCACCGTTGGGAATGTTTGAATTTTTACTCAAAGCAGTAGTGTTCTGCTAAAATAGTCCAGGCAGTCGTTCCTTTGTTGATATGTTGTTGCTCGGGCAGATTTGCATCATGTTTTCATACTGCTCTCCCCATTTCCATTGAGCAACACACATTCTCTATGTTGAAACTGTCTGATTCCTGAAACAAGCTCAGACTGGCACAGTGTTCTCAGGTACGAGATATAGGCTACTGGCAGGAGATTTGCTATCACAGTGATTACGTAATAGATTATTATGTATAAACTTAAAAAAATGAGAGAATGTATTGAGAAGATCAACTCTTTTGTATTGGATGCGTGCAGACAAGTATGGATAAACATTTTAAAAGATAACACTTAGAATAGGTAACACTTGTTAACTATTAACTACTACTTTTCCCTCAATAAATTCTTAGTTTGCCCCTTAATAATTAATAGTTAGTAAGGTAGCTTGGGTATTGGGTAGGATTAGGGATGTAGAAAAGGGTCATATAAAATAAGGCATTAATAAATGGCTATTATTCTAATATGTATGCTAGTAATCAACTAAAAGGTGTAACAGTAAAAAAAAAAGGGACCTTTTTTTAACTAAAACATTATGTAACATCATAGCTTGGGAAAGAAAAGAAAGCAGAACAAGTGGTCAGTCAGTTCAACTAAGATAAACACATGGTCTTGGTATAATAAGGAAGAGTGGCCTGCAATCTCTTTTTGGAAATGCCCTTTTGTTAAAGAAGCTGACAACTCCCACCCACCTGCTACCCCTGTTTTGTTTTTTGTCTCCACATTTGGTGGGTGATGTTCCACTGAAACTGCTCACTCAATGGGTTCTTTCTGTTGTTCTACAGTCGATACTGTCCATTTACATCCAGTTTTCCAGGTCATAGGTTCTACCAGGTTTT
This sequence comes from Enteromius afrohamiltoni, assembly GCA_034779775.1. Taxonomy (NCBI): domain Eukaryota; kingdom Metazoa; phylum Chordata; class Actinopteri; order Cypriniformes; family Cyprinidae; genus Enteromius; species Enteromius afrohamiltoni. The sequence goes on from JAUYWG010000048.1 coordinate 11,418,894, forward strand.
ATTTTGGTCATAAAATAGAAACAAATATATGGCCCTATAGAATACGAAAAGCTAGAAGCAGGGAAGTCAACTTTCATAATTTTCAGTTGATGCTTTGTTGAAATCTTGTTAGATTGACTAGACAAATCATCAAATGTGTATTTTTATGCTTTAAGCATGTTGGTGTAAAAAAAAAAGGAATATCACTTTACTCATTATCAATGTTGCATCTCTCTAGAGGTGAGCTACACGTCACATGTTCACAGATGACTGATATGTCAGACCACTTCCCATGTAAACCTCACCACTTAGTCTTTTTTGCTTCGAGTGTATTCACTAAATTAGTCACAAACATCACATAGTCAAGCATCTCATGACAAAAGGCTACAAAATAACCAACCAAAAAGCACTGTTTTGAAGACTGTATTGTAATCAGTCTTATGAAACCATGCATTGCAAACACTGTGTTTTCCAGAACTACTTTCTTTTGTTAAAGCAGTTGCAAGTTCCTCTTTTGATAGAGGGGCCTCTGTCTGTTTGTAACCTGTTGTACCGCCACTTTTCTCATTTAAGATAATACTGGAAGCATTGCGCCCTTCCAGACCTAAAGTGAAATGGATGACATATTCCCATTTGCACTGTGCAATAAAAACATTTGCTGGCACCATTTTAGTGTTGAGCATACATCTAGAGTCCTGGATGCTTGTGCCCAGACACTGAGTTTGAATAGCCTAGTTGTTTAGTTGCACAGGTGTATGTCTATTTGTGTTGCTAACAAGTACTTAAGAGATCGAACAGTTAAGGACAAGTGGTTACCTCCCATGTACAGAGAAGGGGCAGCCCCTGTCTAATATAATAGTTTTAAACAACGAGTAAACAGGTCAGACATGTGACTGTTATCGTCATGATAATTCATTGCTTTTCATAGGAACGGCTCAGGGCAGATACCAGCCTTGAAATGCAATTACATGCAATTCAGGCTCACAAAGACTCAGAAAACAAAGAGCTTCACAGTTTAAAAGTTGTGAATATATGCGACCATTTCGCAAGCTCTAAAGCAACACGTGTGGTGAGCAGCTAAGCGAGTATCTAGCATTTTAGAGAAACGCACACAGGTTTTGAACAAGCTGTGGGCGGTTGCATTTAACAGAACATTAAACCACAAGTCACAGCTCTAAAAAGACTTGCTAATGAAAATGTGTTAGTTTCTGATGGTGAGGCTTTTTTAAATTAGGATCTATGGTAATGATGTGAACTATGGTTTGTGTGCACAGCTTTGTATTACTGATGAATGATGCTCAAGCTGTTGGAAATGTCCAACATGTGTTTTTTTTTTTTTTTTTTTAAGTTATGGATAGAATGGCTAAGGTTCATTAAAGTTGGTGGTGCAGTATAATTGGATGGTTAATGGGTGCAAATATGGGTTAATGGGTGCAAAAACGTTTAGGAGCACATCCCCGCAGTCAGTCACACATTACATTACCCAGAGGAAGGGTTATTCAGACATTGTGAACTTACATCACAACCTATTGGACTGACTAATATAGTCCCTGAATTTTTTTTTAAAAGCTATCTTTTTAACTGAGTGTGGTTGGAAGGCGGTTGTATCATATTTAGCTGTGAAAAATGTAAATCCCAAAACCTGGAGACCCATGGAAACTCTACAGATGGTGTCGTTTACCACCCCTACATCCAAAAAGCTGTGTTCACAGCATTATTTTATGGGTACTTACTGTTTAAAGGTTTTTAGTATTTTGTTACTTGTCTTGTGTGTGTGTGTGTGTGCATGTGTGTGTTTATTTATATATGTTTTTTAAATAAAACTAAAGTAAAGTAATTTGCTCTTTGTAAGATCTGAAATGGCCATCTGACATTGGTTTTTGCCATGAACGTACCAGTTTGTTTCAGTTCAGCCCACAGATTGACCTGATTGTTTGAAAAATAACTAAATGTTCACTAGTTACAGTCAGTTAAAACGCAAACTTGTTTGGTGTGATGTTCAGAATGATCAAGTAGTTTGTTAAAATAAACTGATAATTCATTAAAACTGAAAAGACATTTAAAGAGAAATGATTTGATGAGCTATCAACAATGTTAATTAATGCACTTAAATGAGAGAATCGTTTCATTAGACCTTTCATTAGTTATTTATTCTTTTATTATTTATGTACGCAAACATATTTTAAAATGTTATATATCTTCTTTTCTGGCTTTATTTTGTATCCTTAAATGTCAACTACACATTGTATCTGTGTCATATCACTCAACACGCTATAGGTCACCTCACAACTAATTTCATGGCAACAGCCACTCCTTGTTTACATTTTCATTGTGAGTCTCATTTAATGTTCACAGTCCTCAAGAGATATTCTGTCTGTTGCATACGCACAAATTAGCGCCTTGTTATTGGTACCTTGCAGTGAGAGTAAATGCTTTAGTTTTAGATTCTGCTGATTTGAAGGACAAGCGTGTTTTCGCTAACTATGTTTCACTCGTTTGTTTTGTAGCTCTGATCTTGCTTCAGGATATTGTCACTATCTGCTTAAGTAGATTTGAAATTATAACTAGCTTTCTTTTTAAGCTCCCTCATTTACAGCCTCACATATTACTGTTGGCTTTTCTCATCTCGTTGCTATCATGGGCAAACGATGGCACTACAAAGGCCAGTGTTTCTTCTCAAATATTGACCTGAACAAAACCTAACCACCAGCATCTGCATCCCGCCTCCTCCCGAACCAACAAACAACAACAAAAGGGCAACTCGTAATCTCTCTCCCATCAGTGATCTCTAAAAGTCATTACAGCTATTCTTTATCGCTCCGTTCCTCTCTTGTTTCTTGTATTGAGAGATTTGAATGGAGGGATGGGGGAAGGTGAGCGTTATTTTATTGTGGTGTGTCTTTATTGCGGTTGTGTTTACTCTGCACAGTTTTTTCCGCAGGTTATGAGCTGTGCAGGTGAAGCCCAGGCACACATTCACTTCAGCTCATTCAAACATTTCCAGTAGTAAATAAGCACTGTATAAAAAGTACATTAGGATTAAATTATTGATGCATTTGCTATGTCTTTTGAAATCGAGAATGCTGTTTTGGTTCAGCGCATGAAAATGTGACTTTTGCAATATTACTTGGAGAGTTGGGTCATGGGATGAATAATTATATGCAATTAGTCAGTAGTTGGTAAAAGGAGAAGTCCTCCTATACACCCTCCCCATGGGTTTTATTAGCCAGCATGGATCTGAAAGCTGTCTAAACATATCACTTACAGTACTGTGGACTCATCAGTCTTTCAGAGAAATAGCGGCATATATTACCACAATGGAATAATGTACAATACCAAGCCAGGTTGGTAAGAGTAGTTGTTTGGATGTTTAGTATTTTGTAGATAAAATGTGAATTATCTGATTGGATTGTGCATTCATTTCAGCTCTGAGTATATGGGTCTCATTTCATAATGTGTTAAATGCTT
>JAUYWG010000048.1:11422359-11459145 GCA_034779775.1 Enteromius afrohamiltoni
TTTTTTTTCTTTAGGCTGTGGCTTTATCCCATTTAACTGATATGTAATCACTTTATGGAAATGTAAGTGACCTCCTTTCAGCCAGTCTTAGATACGGTCACAGTCAAGACCTCATGACGTGACTAGAAATTAAAACTACGCCACATATTGCACACGGCCCCTGCAGCTCCACAGGGCCAAAGGCAAACCTTACATAACTTATGATAAATGCTATGAATGCCAGCTATTTTGGGCCAATTGTGTCAGCTATAAAGTATTTTATGGTGCATTATATTCTAGGAGTGTCAGCCCCAAAGCTAGGAGTGTATGACTTAGTTTTAGGGCCTGATGATTTTATCAATGCCTGTCAGGCTAGATAAATACAGAGGCAGATATGGGTTGCTCCAATTACCTGTTAATTAAGGTGTATTTCGGAAAATGACGTCAATCAGTTTTAGATGCCAGTTCTTAGGTGTGAATTTAGTCAGTTTGATTTAGTTTTTGTGTGTGTGTGAAATAGGGCAGTATTCAGAAGCTTTCTCCACTACGTTGCATCTAAAAATATGCCAATACTAAATACCTACGTGCGGTTAAATGAAGGTTTAAGTCTTAATTTTAAATGCTAAAATATTATGAAGGATCTTGAACAGTCCTAATAGTGCTGCTTTTGCCCATGTGGACACCTCTCACAGTTTGTGTCCAGACCTGTTTGGAATGCTATTTCCATTTAAAAGCCACCTTCAGTTTCTTTGTACCCCTAGCTTGGAGATGTTTAGCTATGATTTCAGGCTTCTCACGTATGCTTTTTTTTCTGCAAGGCCTTGAGCACCCAGAAAGGAACTTTTAAGTATTATCAAATAGTTTCTCTTTCACAAACCGTGAAGTGAAAAGCAAACTTAGAATTTTGCAAAAAACCTTGTGATGACTACGGCCTTAACAAAGGCAGCATGCAAGCCGTGTCATCACTGGCTGTTTAAGGTTACCAGAATTTTATTTTGAAGCGTGCGGGTGCAAGGCAGGCATGTTTTGCGGCTGCATTTTTTCCCCCCCTTGTGCAGACATATGCTGTGACATGTTGGTATTGGTATGAGTGTAAACACACTGGGGATGGGTGAGTCAAGATGGCGGGGGTGGCGCTATTTCACAAGAGTGCATATGTTGCCATAGACGAAAGCATGATAAATACAGCCTCAGGAGAGCTGGAACGTCCCTGTTTATCAAGAGCGGCATTATCAGTGAACATTCCTTGATTTCTACCAGGTTCAACAGTTGTGGTATTGAATGTATATTAAAGTTAGTTTACTAAAGTGTGAGACAGATGTTCTAGATCATTTTAGACACAGAGACAGAAAGAATAAAGCTTTTTTTGAAGCAGTTATTGAGGTTTTATGTTTAATGTGTCACAGATTTTACAGATTCTAAACATGGTCAGATGATTGTGAGGGAGGTACAAACACTTGAGGTTGAAGTCAGTACCGGGCCTAAAGCCCTGAGCTTCTCCAGTCTTGTCATGCTCTGAATTGTTCCTGCGTGGAAGCCAAAACATTTTGTCTTTGTACCGAAATATCTGAAGTGTTTTTCATATTGCATATGCAGCTGGAGGCAGCACAGATACTGTGCAAAAGATCCTCACAATTAGATTTCGGAAGGTTCTTTAACCAGCACGTCATATTCAAACATGCAATCAACAGTTACTTTACCCGAAGTTATCACTTTTTACAATCAAAATCCCAGTATTAGTTTAGTTTCACCATTAGTATTAGATATTTAGCTGTGTTTGCTCTCTATTTGTACTTTGACTTTACCTTTTTCCATCATCCAGCGCAGGGTTTCTCCAATATTACCCTGGAGGTCCAGTGCACTGAATTTAGTTCTAACCCTAAACAAACACACCAGGGCATGTTAAGCAGTGTCTTAAGGACCATTAGAAAATCACAGGTAGGTGAGGTTTTTTCAGGGTTGGAGCTAAGCTCTCTGGACCTCCAGGGTACGATTTAGCGCATTATTTTTTAAACTTATCTAAACAAATATGTCATTTTGGTATTTGCAATTTGTCTGTTATCAGCCATAAAATAAAACATTATTATCCATTTGTTGCTATCGAACTGAATTTTAACATTATCAGCATATCAGTCAAATACTGCGATGCTGTTTGTAAATAGTGACACTTGTAAGTAACAGAATTTGAAATGGATAACTTTTACATTTTGGGCCTTAAAGTTTGAAGTACAGCAACCTTTTTAATCTTTTTTAGCCACTGTGGCAATTTCCTGTCCTGTTTTCACAAGTCTGACGTGTGTTCCTATCTGTGGTGTGCGGCCTGTTGCCACATAGTAGAGACAGATCACGGGGAAGAACATGTTTAACATTTTGTAGCACACACCATGCGCCTTTTAAGAAGTCCATCAGCTGGGGTCAGCTCACTGCTGGTAAGATATAATCTGCTTACATTTTAAACATCAGCCCTAGCCCATCAAGCATCTGTACCAATGCCTGAGGACACAGCATTCACATAGAGGAAATAGCGAAGCGCTTAGTAGCAGTAGATGAACCCTGAATGTGAGATGTATGAGAGAGGAAGTGAGTAAGGGTGCACCGAGTTCTGTTCCTCATGTTGTTTTCTCAGTAATTAACCCCAGTCTGCAACACCCATACTACATGGAATTTAGAATGTTAAACAATCAGTTTCTCTTTGCTTAAAGTCACTAAATGTATGTATTTTAGAATTACAAGATGGGAGTTGTGTTTGTGAGGTCTTGATTCGATTGTTTTAGTTGATAATACCATGTCTGATTGTGTTTGTTGTGGTATCAGCACAGTAGTGTGATATCTGAAACGATATCTGGGATGATAAGCGAAGCCTTTTGAAGGTATCTGAAAATGCGTTGTGAGAATTCTGAGAACCAGACTTGTTTTCTTCTCAGAAACAAACCACCGAAGGCTGGCATGATCTGAGCATTCAGAGTAAAAGTTGGGGGGCCTTTAGAAAAATTTTGTGCAAAAATCATAAAAATGTGTGCCAAGAGGTCATGGTTATTTTATTTCTTTATTTATTTTTTATAGTGGGTACCAACTGCATAGAAATATATGACATTCAGACATGTCAAAAACACAAAAAAGTGTCTAAGGGGAAGGGGAAGAAGTTTCCACTCTCAAAATGAGAGAGAAGTGTTCACTTGTTTGTGGTCTAACAGTCAGGAAGTAGCAGAAACCGACTGCTCAGTGATGCATTTCCTGTCACTGCAAGATTCACAGGTCAGTTGTGGCGGTTCTTTTTCCTTTCGCATGTATCTTTTTTTTTTTTTTTTTAGTTTTAGGGTTCCTTTACCATAGCTTAAAGTTTGACCAACTGGTAACTCATTTCATAGGGTAGGTTGTAACATTAAGACAATAAAACATCCCAACTGAACTAAACATGTGTGTTTGACATTTTTAACATTCGATTTAAAATAATCTCAAAATTGTTTGTAAAACAATTAATCACATTTGCATAAGGGTGGATGCTCTTAGTCATCTTCCAACCAGCAAAGATGAACACAACTGGTTTTAAACAAGCGTCTTTAGACCCTAATGAGTTTAGTGGCTGGGATTTTGTCTCAATCTCTCCTCCCTAGCCTTTAGTGTTTGGAGAGCTGTGCTCCAGGCTCAATGATTACAGCTCTTGTCTCAGGTGGGTGTGGGCCCCTAGACTTTTCTAGCGCCTCGAGGCGGAGTGGAAAAGTACAAGACTTGCAAGATGAGATTAAATGTGCTTCATCCCCTGCAAAGGTAGCAGTAGGTAAAGCCTTTCTTCGGTCTCAGTTTTAGCGGGGAACGAAGCAACGTGTTTGTCTCTCTCTCTCCCCCTTCGTTCAACAAAGGCTGCTCTACTTTTCATAATGGCCTTTTTTTAAAATCTTACCTGGCTTATGCTTTTATCCCTAAAACACTTTTTGGATCTCTATTAGATACACACTGTAAATTGTCAACTACTGCAGCAGAAGGTGCTATGTGGTGTTGTTGAAGACTGATGTGGCAGTGGGAGTTGGTTGTATGCTAGTCTCTTTAATTGCGGTCTCTCTTGTTCTGTTGAATTAGCAAACATTCACCTCACAGGCCCTTGACCTTTCTCCCTAATGTATAATACACTCTTCTCCACTGTGACCAACAAAGGGGTGTGTGATGGTGATACTTTCACATCACTTTAAGAGATAGAGAAAAAAGAGCCTTCTTTGAGCACTGAAAGAAAGACAAATACAAGTGTTGATATTTAAAAACAAATATCCTATAGTCGTTCTGCGATACTTATTTTGGTACCTTTTTTTACTAAGAAGTGGCTGGTTTCAGGTGTTCATATTTGGACACTCCCTCATAATTGCACACACGCTTAGTAAAGAACATTTGCGGTAATGCAGCAGTGAATATAAACGGACCGATACGCTTTGTGATAAAAACGGTCACCCTGGCGAGGTGTAAGTGTGGACATGGTTGCTTACTTCTAATTTAAACATTGATATATGAGTCAATAAATTGTATTAATATAGTTGTCCTTATGACAAAATATATAAATATATATAATTTAAGTTGGAACATTTCACAGTATAACTGTTTTGACTGATCAAGCATATGCAGAATTTACCAAAATAAGACAAAAACGATAAATATCGTTGAATGGTAGTATATATTAATATAGTATTTGTTACTCAAGACTGTTATTGTGCACTGTTTTTCTTTTTAAATTTATATCAGCAGCAGGAAAGTAGCTTCTGTCAGGGCTGTTTAAATGACAGCGACCATATTATAGTTGAGGAGAGTTTGCCCACGGCCCATTATCACAGCATTACAGGACTTTACTTGAGTTAAAGCATCATATCCTTGCAGGAACTAAGCTAAAAACATCTATGTTCTGCTGAGTCAAGCAGATGACCCTGTCTGTTGAAAGAGGCTTTGTCCTCCATATTGATTGAAAGGGAGCTGTTGGCATAATTCCACCCTCAGTGTTTCTCTTCTCTGTGGTAAGTGGGAGCCAGCCTTAAGATGTCTCACAAGACACGCATAAATATTCACTAACTCACTGGAGGTGTTTTAATGCCACGTTTTTTTAGCAAAGCCAGCATTGTGGACTGTGTTTTTGCTAAAACGCTCGAGACCGGCGTGTTCTGAAATGCCAAGAATGCCAGTCCTCCTTCCTGACCGTGCAGGAAAAGAGCTTCACATTCCTCCCGCTTTCTCTTCAGTCAGTCCTAGTATCCCAAGCTATTTTGAGAGGCACTAGACTAGTTTTTCTCAAATGCATTGACATCACTACTGCCATGACATCACTCCCCACAGAGTAACTAGAGATGACTTCGCCCTTCTCCAAAACCTCCATGTCCATCCATCCCTGTGACGCCATGAGAATATGACAGCTCACAATCATACCACATCTTGAATCCATGAGCCTCCACATCAAACCACTCACCTACATTAGATGATTATTCATGTTTGAATTCACTTGCTCCTTGATTAAATTCCATTGTCAGGGTGACTCATGGCTTAGTCATTCGGTTGGCTTAAATTACCTCCTTTCATGGTCAACACTGAGCTCAGCTGTGGACTCTACAGGGGCGGGTGGGTCAACAGGGTGAGATGCATTTATACGTAATCATTCTTCCCTCAAAACTGGTTATTCCATCTAACATTTTAGTCAGCGTCTTGCTATATATTTATTATTTTGACAACACAGACCAGGCGCTTTGCCAGGCCAGTACCAGCTGCTGCGTTAGGACAATTAGAGACTTGGGGCAGACATTTTTCATGTACACATCATAGTGTTACCTTGCTTGCTTAGCGTGTATCCCTGGCAGACCTCAGCCGTGGAGTGATTCCATGTGAGCCCCACCCTGGAGAGCGTTTGCTTACTGAAGTCTTGAGTACTGAGTAAGTCTCCCTCCCTCTCAGCGCCTCTGGATGACGTGCGGCAGGCCCTTGTTTTGGCCCATTTGCATGTGAGTGTGTTGGGACAAGGCAAGTGTTGTCGCATCCACTTGTATCATTCCCTGGATGCAGTCGCAGTGGCGCAGATCACTCGCCTTGTGCCCGGCACGAGGTCTCGTTATGTACCGCTGGGAATCAGCGTGGAGAGCAGCATGTTGCATGCAATCACAGATTTGCACGATTTTGCTCCCCACCAGGCTCATCTCTCCGTGTGAAATGTTCCCATCAATCCCGTATCACACATTCATTTGCCAGCACATCACCGTCAAATGGTGTGAATGACTTCATTACTCAAACGCAGGGCTGTAGACCATGGCAAGATTGTCTAATAGAATTTCAAGCTGCGAGCTTTGGCTGTGGCTTACGCAGCTGCACTTTGAGGTACAGAGAGCTTTTTGAATCGAAAAGAAGAACCGAGAATGACACGAGGCCATTTTGAGATAGTCTGTTAAAGAGGAGGCAGAACTCAGCCATGCTCTCGCTTGGCGACTTCTGACCCCTGGCTAATGCTACGGAGACTTCATGGGCGAATGCTTACCCAGACTGCAGAGGTAGGCAAGACCCACTCTGTGTGTGGTCTTATTTTGGCAGGGGTATCACTATAGTTGTGATTATCATTTTTAGCGCTGTTGATACTGCAGATCTGGGTGATACCTTAAAATGTGTGAATTATTCAGAAAGAAATTACTTTTATTTGATATGGAATGCTATGAAACAAAAAAAGACACTGATAGAGAGATGTAGTTTATAATGAGAAGAAATGTGTGTTTCAACATCAAATAGGCATACTAGGTTGATTTCTGAAAAATCGTGACACTGAAGATTAAAACTATAAATAATTTGTATTATTTAAATGTAGCTAATGTAAATAATAATGCAATTAATATGATCATTTTAAGTAAATTTAAAAAGTAATATTGTGAATATTATTTCTATTTTTAACTGTTCTTTTCTAATTAAAAGTCTTATTGGCTATTGTCTATATTACATACATATAAGCCAGTATTGCTCAGGCTCTTTATTTTTATATTATTTTATATTGTTCTATTTAATTAAATTTAGTTTTATTCAATTTTGTTTATTTCATTTACTTTTACTTTAATATTTGACAAATCTCTAAATGATTATCCACTTTTACATTGTACATTATAATGTAAAGTACAACATAAAAAATATTTACACAGAATAATTTAGAACAATATTATAAACCATTTCTCTTTTTTTGCCACAACATAAAGCTATTGTAATTATTTGTTTATTGGTTTTGGATAAAATTTTAATATCTCTCTTAATATACCCTACCTAGAAGACTTGATCAGATTTTTTTGATTTGATGCAACCATGTAGCAACTACCAGAGCATTGCAGCGGCAACAAAATAAAGAATTGTTTCAAAGACCCAAGCTGGGGAGAGAGAACCAGATGTTGTCCGCAAGCTGTGGGAAGGGAGGCAGGGCCGAAGGGCTCTTGGGGGGGCCGTCTGGTTAGTGGTAATAATAGGCTGGGTCTCTCTGTCATGGCATACCTCATCCTGCTCCTTGCTCTCCTTAAGAGACAAGGCCATACGAGGCCTCATGTTGGCTGTGGGACTCCAGCTTCTACAGGGGTCACAGTCTGAGCTAAACAGAACATTTGTTTGACCTCCCTGCCACCCACATGGGCCCGTCTTTCCTATTCTCTCTATCTGCATCCATTATACCCTTTACCCACCCACCCCAGTAACCCCAACCCCCCAGACACCATTCAACCTGGTATGCACTTGTTGACACACACACTGTCCTTTCAAAGCAAACAAGCCCCACCCTGCCACAGAGGAGACATGGGCTGCTCTGCTGCCATTTACACCCCCCTTCAGTGGCTCAGCCAAACCACCTCTCCTCTCCCAACTGATCTCGTTTAATCTTTAACCAGACTGCAGCCCCTCCTGTTCCTCCTTGCTGCCTCAGGGCCGGACGGATCGTACTCCTTTCTCTCATCGGCCTGTGATTCTTGGTGCTTTTGACTTTCTGTAGTTTGGCTGGCATTAGTGTAAGTGGATGTGGACTTTGGATGAGGGTGTGCTCTGGGTCTTTTTTTTTTTTTTTTTACTCATGTGACTGATAACCCAACCTTGTTTACAGTACCCCTTTGATCAGGCTGGCTGATCTCATATCCTGTGGCAATCCATGCCCCTCCCCCTTCCTCCACACTACGACTGAAGAGGTTCACTTATTACATCTGAACATTGATGAGTTAAACCAGGCATTCAGAAGCACAGCAGACCAAGTTTTCTCGTAGCTTTTGTTGTTTTATATTTATTTTGTTGTTTTATACATATATTCCATATGTAGTTGATTTTATACCAATAACTTAAACAAACAAACAAACAATAAGCTAAAAACTAAAATAAAGGGTTTTAAATGTGAATTCAGACATTTTTACATTAATATATATATATATATATATATATATATATATATATCATATATATATATATATAAAATTAAAGAAAAATCAAGTAAATTTAATTTTTTTAATTTAATAAATAAATAAAATAATATAAAAATATATAACGTAAGATACTGATAATTGAAATAATATTATGTATATAATAGTATTTATTTAATTATTTTAATTAACTGCTAATTATATTTTGTAAAACATTTCAATAGACATTTTTGTTATTTAAATAAAGCATATATTTACGATGATCATCGACAAAAACAATAGTGCAAAATAATAATTATTGCAATATGTATATTCTTATAAACTGAATATTTTGAAATTGTATATTTAAAAAAAATAATAAAATAAATATAATTGGATAAGAGGGAATCAACAGTTGTGTTTTTTAAATCTTAAAGAGTAAACATGAGGAAATGTGAGAAAAAGTTAAGTGCCCAGTGATGAATCTGCTGGAAAGTGTGAATTTTCCACTCGCCCATTTATATTCTGCCTGGCTAGAGTTTTTCAGAATCTGACAATGGAGCAGTTTAGTGTAGTCTGAAGTCAAAATTGAGATCTGTGAGTCGAAAGTCTCTCCAGCAGTAAGCGAATGCTTGACAGACTCAGAAAATTAGCCCCTAGTTTCAGTCCCAACGGTACCGTCTCAGGCTCGTCCGGCCATCCCAGCCCTCTTTTTCTCTCTGTCTGATGATGTGACACAGCCCATTGGGCTCCATCGCAGTTTCCTAATGTTCCTTTTCCTCTGTTTCTCTCTTGAAGGTTTAGATGCCCCAGACACAGTTGGAGTGAGAAGATTCCTCCTCCATCACGCAGTCCTCCGCCATTCTACCGCCACCTGGATGAAAATAATCAGAAGCGTGCAGGACCAGAAAAAGGAACTCTGTTTTTACCTAACAGTGCATCTCATTTTGTGAAAGCAGTGTTCCTGCCTCAGAGTGCTTCCTGTGCCGAGAGGTGTGGTGTGGAGCAAAGCGGTCCGGGGAGTGCGTGGAGGGGTAGGAACCCTCTGCCTGTCAGCCTGTGTCCTACCCTTTCTCTCCCTACAACACCATGACCACTGTGGTCCAGTCCAGCGAGCTTGTCTTTGAGTTCGCCAGTAATGGAATGGATGAAATCAATCAGGTACATCATAGCCACGTTTGTTGTTTTCTACATCTTTAACCTGAACACCTTGTTTTTGGTGGCAGAAATGTTTGTTATTAGACGCGTCAGTTTGGAGTTTTTGGAGGTCTATATGGGTTTTTGGAGGTCTGTGCCTTTGATGCCGGGCATGAAGGCAAGGGAGGGAGGAAGGTGGAAAATTAAGAGTGCAAGGAGAGGGTTGAGAGATGACTGTTGGTTGCTGGCAGGGCACAGATGGAAAGACTTAGATGTAGGAATAGCCAGTCAGTCTGAACTCAGTGTTTGTATTCTTTTTATGAAAACTTGGTTTGGAATAAAGGTAGCATTTGGGCCTCAGGATGTCTAGTTATGTCCCCAGAAAGTATCTGAACTTATTTATCATGAGATAAAGTGGCATCTGCAAACAAATGCTGCTGGAGCTTTTCACAAAACTTTATTTTTCCGAGCTATTTTTTACCAACTGGTCCAGCTGTGTTTTAAGTCATGCCAGTTCTCTTCAGGATCACAAATTAAACGTGACCAGAAAATAGCCACGTTTTTGAACATTATTTACCACAAAAAAAGTCTATTTGATGAAAAATGCAGTACTTTTTATTCAATATTACAATTTAAAATAGCTCTTTTATATTCATATTTTCATATATATTGCAAAGCTTGAGGCAGTTTTCAATGTCACAAATACATGAACTGAAAAACAAATGCAGCTCAAGCACACGTCTCAGTTACAATTTTTCAGCTGATCATTCTAGAAGTTTTTTTTTTGGAAATGCATTTAGATTTTGTTTTTTGTGAAATATTGTGACTGAGAAATGTGCTCATGCTACATTTATTTGATTTTTATTTCAAACTTTTTGTTAGGCCATGAAAACGCTTTTCGTACATTTTCAATTGTGGCAAAAGTATCCCAATACTTCGTAGTATGTGCGTATGCAAGCATGCTGTCATGCGTGTGTGTGTTTCGGTTTGTTCTGTGTATATTCTGAGTTCAGATGCCTCCAGAACCCCGATCTTCATCTTAAGTGTGTTTGTGCAGTCAGGTGAATGAATCAGGTGTGACAGGTCTTCTATCGAACCCCATGCCTCTTCTCCTACAAACCGAAAGCTAAATTCAGGCCTAACCTGCTCAACTTGTTGCAGTGTGGGAGTCCTGTTCCACCCAGAAGTCTACAATTGTTTTGAAACGACACTGGCTTCTAAGTAACTCCACTGTACCGCACCATCATAAATAAGCTCTACCAGTCGCCCCACAGTCTCAGATATCTTTTGACTCCCACTTATAACAATAGAGCTGCTTTTTCAGCTACTGCGCAAAACAAACCTTGCCGCTTCTCACCGTGTGCGCCGGGTTTTCCGCACACGGGTGCTGTGAAATGTGTCCAGCTGCTTGTGTGGACTGTAATGATTAGCCGCGCTGGACCTAGAGTCAATAATCATCCCCATAAGTCAAGTCGACTTGTAATGGGAGGGAAATGATATTAAGCCGTTGTGTCAGAGTTCAGCTACTGCACACAGCAGAGGCAGAATTACTAGATCCAGATTTCCGGAATCGCCGAGTGCATTAATATACACAATCTTATCCTGATTGTCTTATTAACCTAATATAACATTATGTGTTACAACCTGCAAAAGATTGCCAACATTCTAAGGAAAAGAATACAAAAACTTGCACAACTAGATTTTTACTTGTTTCACTTTGTATGTAAACAACTTTATCAACATTCTAGTGGTGTATTTAGTATGCCTCATGTGTTTACTGTTGATATCAAAACAGAGTCATTTCTTGTATAAACAGGGTTTTCTTGCATCGTCAGGTTTTCATAATGGATTGATTGATCTGCATATTATTGTGCATTCATTTAGTTTGTTAAAATATAGCAGGCAATGTTTTACAGGCAATATATTAGAGATTGAGTGCAAGTATTGACACCTAGGTTTGGTTCTCACCATCACTAATTTTTAGTAACGCTGTCATTTTTAAGCGCAGGATGGTTGTAATATTAATAAAACTTTAATTCCACCAGCAACTACATTAAATACATGATGCTACAACTGATCGCAATACTATTTTAAAGTTAAATGACACGATCACTACTTTCTGAAGTTAGTTTAAGGCATAACAATATATTGGGTGGAGATACCAAATACAGGAATCATATCAGTTGGCATAATGGGTTTTGTAAACTGACAACTCCTACTTAACTCATTTTCTGTATGACAACATAGAGCTTTTATTTACTATAATTAATCAAACATCTAACCGCTACTATATAAACGAGCACAACTAATCAGCAAGGACTCATTCAATTGATCATAGACAGTTAATGCATTTATCATATTTCAAATTAATAGAGTTTGAACTTTCTATTCAAAAGAATCTTTGAACAACACAACTGTTTTCACTATTTATTATAATGTACAATACAGTTTATACGTTTCTTGACCACCAAATCAGCATATTACAGTTTTATTGCATTTTTAGTTAAACATTTGCAGCCTTGGTGAGCAAATGATGGGCTAATTTTGAATGCTAGTGTATGTCAGACATTGATCTTAAAAGTTCTTCTACCGACTTAAATTATTTTGTTATTTTATTTTATTTTTTATTAAATAATTTTTTTACATGCATGTTATCACAGACACTATTGGTGCATCCACTGTATATTAAATCCCTTTTTTGTGTAACCCAAGCTTGCGCAACTCCTGTTTTCTCTGCTCTCCACATCAAACACTGGCGTGACATTGTGCAGCTTTAGTGGTGGACAGATAAATGACTTATTGCTGAAAACCTATTGCTTGACACCTTAGTACACGGTGTTTGAGATTCATCCAAAAGCTTGTCTCCGACATTGCAAGTGAGGGTCTTGGATTGCATCAGGGGGTTAGCATCACGTCTGGCATCAGGTAAAGCAGAAGAGAGTGTAACTGTGGAACACACCGCATGCTATCGGGTTTATGCATACAGAGGAACACGGAACTCAACTATGCAAATTGCAGATTTTTATCTGATGTTTCCTTTTTAGAAATGTGGGTGATTTTTTAAAAAAAAAAGGATGTTAAAGGTTTACGGCAGTCTCAGAGTTTTAAAAACAGAGAAGTTTTATTTGAGATGTTGGCATATTAAAAGATGTATTAATATTGGAATCAAAATTGGAATTTTTTTGTGGCAGAGCTGTTGAGCTGATTTTATGGCATGTTTATTATGCCATAAATTGGTCTGTTGATAAATAGCATGAATTTTTGCAATAACTTCTGAATCTCAACTTTATGTAGACTAATATAGGCATGTTCTGCTATTTTGCATTTACTTGTCAGGCGGTATGAGAGAGGCTATGTAAACCGATCACCAACGTTTTTTGCATAATCCTGATATCTGACGTCTGTAGTTCCCCGGTACAGTGGGAAGAGGGAGAGGACATTGGACAAATGCATTGAGCAAGATTTTCCTGCTTACTAAGTAGTCAGGGCTCGTGAAGGCTGGAGTACTGTCTGATAAAAAGTTCAGCTTTGCCATCACAGGAATAATCTCGCAGATGGACATCAAACAAAAAGCAGTTATTTTAAATCGTAAGAATATTTTGCAACATTAAAGTTTTACTGTATTTGATCAAATAAGTGCAACATCAGTGAACAAAGACTAATTTCAACAACGTTTAAAAGAATCTTACAGAACTTAACTTTTTAACGGTCCAAATTAAACAGTAGCTAAATTCAAGTGTCGCCATTGAATCCGTTTCTAGTAGTTTAGAGTGTGTTAAACTGTACTGAATGAATTATTCCGGCCTTGAACTGAGATTTGAAAAGCCAAACCCATCGAGTCTCTGGGGAAAATGCCGTAACAACAGTCCAAGGATGATGGAACAAAAACAAAATCCTGCCGAAGGAAGATGTAAGATGGCTTGCGTGTTTCACAATCTTGTTTGCAAAGAGACCGTGTTTCAAGCATTTTTATTGATTTTTTTCACCTTTGTGAGATTATTGTCGTTAGCCAGGAACGTGCTTTGCATATTGTTCTTGTTTTGTTCATCTTCACACAGTTCAACAACTGGAAAGGGGATAAACTGCGTTTTGCTGCCATCTAGTGGTTACACAACAAAACAGACACATGCGTGTACGTGTTATCAGTCATTTTAAAAATGGCAGAAAAAATCATGACATGTAGTCCCTGAGGAAAGGCAGTCACTTGTCAAGCTCACAATGAACAGTTGCATAATTTAAGCGATCCTCTAACAAGTGTCAGAAGAAAGGTCACTAGACTTCGATCAGACTGCAGTCAATGTTCAGTCATATGCTGACATGTTTTTGCCTTGTTTGCACATATCGTCTGCCAAAGGCATAATGAGAGCTGCTATCCAGTTAATGAGATTCAGTTGGTCTCACACACACATGGCGTAACTCATTGAGTCATGCTATCTTCAACACCAGTTTTCCCTGAAAACATTCCCCCTTCAAAGCATTTGTACCTGTAAGTGTAGGAAAACATAAAAAGTGGAAGAAAGACACAACTGGTATATTTTGGCTGACTGTTGCGGGGTATGAGGAACGGTCTCTTGTGGCTTTAAAGTCCAGTACCAACTATTTCCTCTTTCCCCCCTTGTGATCTCCACCCTTGCTTTGGAATGCTGGTGGAAATGAGGAAGCCTGAGATGGTGTTTCTGGCATGAAAAGCTCATGACTCTGGGAGAAAACAAGAAATTTACTGGAAGTGTGGTGTGTTGCCGTCACATCATTTACTCACATGATACTGCGCAGGCAAGTATCTGGCCTTATTGTTATTCTGACGCATGGAGTCCAAGCAAGTGACTGAACCGGCTCAGGTTAAAGCTATTATGAATGGGCCATTAGCTGCAGCCTCTGTGAGTGTAAGTAACCTGGGCGATTGCGGATTAGAAGCTTTCATCTGCAGGGAAGGGGCAGATTTATGTGTTTTAAAGCAATTACGGTGCACTTTACTGCCTTTCAGCTGAAAGCATTGTACGATGGTTGATTTTAGATCAATGTCACATTTATCTCTCTGTTTGTTCTCCCACAGCTGGACGACCCTTCAGTTTTCCCAGCGGTGATCGTGGAGCAGGTGCCTGCTGCCGACCTCATGCAGGTGTACTCTGGACTGGAGGCAGATGAGGTGACTAATGGCATCATGGTAGACGCTATGCAGGATGTGGTGGAAGAGAACATGATGGGAGATGTGGGGCTGTCTGGTGAGTCCAATAAGTGACCACAATTATAGGTGGCATGGTGTTTTTTTTTTTTTTTTTTAAACCTTTCTCATGAAAATGGGGGAAAGGTACTCTTTGCAACTGAAACATAATACGTTATATTTATATTTTTCATCAAGGTTATATTTGACCAAAATACAGTAAAATACAGTCATATTCCCAAATACTTAAAAATATATATAAATAGTGCTGTCAAATGATTAATTGTGAATAATTAAATATATGTATTTATACTATAAATTGATATGAATATAAATATATACAATTCTTCAGTGCGCAGTCTGATTATTATATAATATAAAATTCTGATTTGCTGCTCAAGAAACATTACTCTTTGTTATTAGTGTCGATTTTATTTTATTTATTTATTTTCGGAATCCATAATGTATGATTTTGGCAGGATTTGATTAATAATATATATTCTGTCGACAGTAGAGACCCAGGTCTCAGGTGGAGAGGACAATATGGAGACCATCGAGGCGGCTGAGGCCTTACTGAACATGGAGTCTCCTAATAATATCCTGGATGAGAAACGCATGAGTATGTGATGACTCACTGTCTGTTTACGTGTTGCTGTTCTTTTTCTATTAAAGAAATGTTTGTTGGGAGACTTCTTAAAAAAACACAGTACACGTCAGTCAGTTAGCATATACTGATACCATTTCTCTTTTCAGTTCTGTCAGTGTTTAAGCAAACACTATTATAAACACATACTCATACTTGACCTCTACCCCTCTGTAGTTCACGCTTACGGGAATATACTGGAATCAGACCTGACCTACATTTCTCTGCGTCCAGAGCAGCTCTCAAACGGCTGCATGGATGTTCCCCTGGATGAAGAGACGTCCTCTTTGGATGAGATCCCTCAAAAGAACCCTTCCAAGCCTGCCAGGAAAAGCAAAGGTACTATTATCCTCCAGTAGAAGGCAGTGTTCACCTTAGTTTTTTATAGTTGCATTCTATTAAAATCTAAAACTAAAGATGAGAATATAAAAAGGCATAAAAGATAACCAAATACATCATTTTTTAAAATTCATATGCTTTTTTAAATATTAAAACCTAATAAAGTAATGTTTGTATTTATTTTCCTGCAGTGCGCAAACCGAGACCAGTGCGGCCCTGCTCCCCCATCACCAATCCAAGCCTCCCGCTGAAGAAGAAGAGCAAAGAGGGCAAAGGTAAGCATGACCTCGTATCGCAAAGGAGAAAAAGTTGGAAACTATGGCTTCTTTCTCCCACATGCATCACGAGTTGCTCTTAGCAGGAATTTGTTGGCAGTGCTGTGGCTGCTTAATTGATGAGGTGCTCTCAAAGTGCTACGTTTCTGAGGGAACTAAAAGTGATAGCGGGCTGAAGGGCACATCGATGCTGTCCTGATAGAGGCCCCTTATGCATGCGTCCCGTTCCCAGCTCAGAGAGGCGGCCGGCCGCATACATATACATCACCTTGACATGCCGGCCTGTTCTCTCTCCGGCTTCCACTGCCGGGGTAGCTGTTTTTAAACACTTCTGGCCAAAGCACACGACAAACAAGAGTAATCTAGTGCCAGGCCCCTCTAATTAATTTCTAGTCCGGTGTAGGGCTACCATGAAGGGAGAATTGATTTATTAAGGTTATGAGAGAGAATACAATAATTGCACCTCTGCCAATTCGGCTTGTTAAGTAAGACCTGTGGAATTGTGTGTGAAATATGAAAGGTGTTTAAGCTTTTTATAAGTCTAAACTTTTAATGAGTCGACAGAGGAATATAAAACACCCTTATTCTTGTAGGTAATACTATCTACCTGTGGGAGTTCCTCCTGGCCTTGCTGCAAGACAAAAACACCTGTCCCAAATACATCAAATGGACACAGAGAGAGAAGGGCATTTTTAAGCTGGTGGACTCCAAGGCTGTCTCCAAGCTGTGGGGCAAGCACAAAAACAAGCCTGATATGAACTACGAAACCATGGGAAGAGCGCTCAGGTGAGCCAATGGTTACAAACACCTCACCCAGAGGGACCAATCATGCCAGAGGAATTGCTTTTCCTGACCTCCCCCTTCCTCTCGCTGTCTTTTAGGTACTACTACCAGAGGGGTATACTGGCCAAGGTTGAAGGACAGAGGCTTGTTTACCAGTTTAAGGAGATGCCCTCAGATCTGGTCATTATTGATGAGGATGATAGCCAAGGGGACGACGCCAGTTCTGGCTACGGAGGGCAACGGTCTGCTCCTCACGGACGGGCAGTGGGCCGTGGTTCTTCACGTGCACAGGGGAAGGGCACGCATGTGAAGTCAGTGAAAAGAGAGATGAGTCCTGGGCTGAACAGCAATGGAAAACATGCGGAACAGCTGATGCAGACTGTCCACGTTCTTCAGCCAAATCAAGGAGCTGCTGTCCCAGCACCTGCACACTCCCTAAGGTGAGGGACAGCCATGAACACAACTGAACAAATTTAAAACCACTGAAAATCTTTTGTCTTTGCTGCATCCATAGGTTGCTACATACTTAAGCAGCAGCAAAGCAAAATGCCCCACATAAATGAGCCATTCATAAAAATAAAAAAAATCTTGTAAATTGAATGTAAAATGGTATGGTGGAAAAACAGGATATTTTGGGCACTAATGAAGAATTTGTCCCATTTTAGTTAATTTATGGTATAATGGGACTACAATTAAACTAAAACAAGGGAACAAATGAATACAGTGTGGCCATGATTTAACTAAATTACACCAAGGGAATAAATTAGCACAACTTGGCCACAATTTAACTAAAACAAGGGATTGTAGCTGTACAAAGTGGAAATGATTTAACTGGATTAAAACAGGGGAGCAGAGTAGTACAGTTTGGCCACAATTTAAATAATTGAAACGAGATAATAAATTAGCACAATGTGACCACAATTTCACTAAAACAACATAGCCACAAATTAATAATCTGTCGGAGCACGTTCTTAATTTGTGGCTACAATATCTTTTTTTTTTTTTTTGGTCTGTCATCTCTGTAAGTAATATAGTTTAAATCAGAAAATCTAACAACAGCGGTATCATACAATTAGCTTCTTTAGTCAAAAAAATCCCTGTGTTTTGCATATCAGAAAGAAAGCTGGCTCTTTTAATTCAAAGCAGCCATATCATTTTTTCCCCTTATACTGGAGCCATCTTGCTTTATAACCCAATGCCCCTCTATCTCTCTCAGGACAATCAATATGCCAGGCTCTGTTCCCATGGTCCTCACGTCAGGAGCTCAAGGAGGAGGTCCAGTCACCCTGCAGACCCTGCCGCTGTCCTCTGTTCTGACCAATGGGGATTCCTCCACTCATGCCTCGCCACCTCGGGTCATTCTCCACACTGTGCCTTCCACCAGCCCTGGCAGTAAAGATGTGCTCACCATCCAGACCGCCTCTCTGACGACAGACAGCATCCAGTCCCAACAGCTTCTCGTATCCACCCTGAGCTCATCCAGTGGAGGGGTCATCAGCACCACACCACAGCAAGCCGGATCTCTTAATGGCATCACCCGCCTGGTCACTCTCAATGCCAACGGGCAGCCCGTTGTGGCCCAGCAGCCCGGAACGGTCATCGCCACTGTTCTGAAGCCCAGTGAACTTCAAGCTCTGCAAGTGAAGGAGGAGATCCTAGACCCGCAGTACCTCCAGTCTCTGGTCAACAGCAACCCCAACATGGCATTGTACGGCAAAGATGACCTCGAAGGAGTGGCAGAGCTGAGCTACAGAACTGTGATCATCAATGCAGGTCAGGAGATGGGTCAGACCCTCAACGGACATTCAGACATGGGCTCGCAGCTGGCTAGCAGCCCTAGTGAGGGCCTGACCCCTGTGGAGGAGCTAGAAGTGAGAGGAGAAGTGGCTCTGCATCCGGAGCCTGAGGGTAAAGAGCTGTTGGAGGGCTCTCAAGATCTGCAGGAATTGCCAGGCACCATCCAGATACCCGCTTCCCACTTCATCCATGTCAAGACGGAACCAGCTGAGACCTAAACTAGTGGTCCAAGCAGGAAAATGTGGACACAATCGACCAACAAAAAAATACAGGATTTTTTTCAGTGGAGCAGATTATCTGTAATTTATTGCTCTTGATTGTTTAGAATGGGTGTTGACCCCTAAGACTGTTGTTTACTCAAAGTTATTGTGATATTGTGCCTAAATTCGAACCTTGAGGGATATCAACCATGATGTCATGATGAAAGCTCTTTGGTTTGCTCTCCGTCACTCCCAAACCCCCAATCGGAGAGCAGCCATTCTCCAACCAGGGATATTCCCACCATATGTGCCAGTTGAGATGTTTCTATCTCTTCTCATCTCCACAGACAAATCCAAAGACTTTATCCAGCAGAGGGACCAAAGGAGGAGTTGGTGGGAAGCCAAAAAGAAACCAACAACACACCGTTGACTTTAGAATTAAACACACATGCACACACACACACAGTTGCTAAGGACATACAATATGGAGAAACATTTGTTTAGTTTTTTCTTATGTAGCCTTCGTAGTGGACTTCAAAAGGATGCCTATTGGAATAAGACTGAAAGAGTGCCTAGGTGGTTAATGCTTTGTTTTGGAAGTGATGTTTTGAAAGGGGAAGATTGTATGATCCACTCTGTTTTTAATTCAGAATTATCTGTTATACATAACATACATTATACATAATCTCCTCTCCCTCATATCATCAGAACTGAAGAGGTTATTATTTTTCCATCACACTCAAATTTAAAAGCACTGCGCTTTTATGGAAATGGGCATTGCCTGTCCAAAGAGACAGTTCTAATAGACTTTGTTTGTATATAGTAACAGACTAGAGATTATAGTGACAAATTCCAAAATCATCTGCAAAGTATTTCCCCATTATAATCTTGTTCATATGAAATGGAACGCAGTATATATAAATATATAAAATATATAATATACAACTAAGATTCAATTTATGGCCACAAATTTATTTATTTTCTGAATTTCTAAATTCTGTATAAAGTCTTTTTTAAACAAATGCAAAAATGAGGGAAAATATGCAGTATGTAGGGCTAATTTTACCCGTAAGACTCCAGTATGTGTGTGTATTGCTGTATTTTTCCAATTTAAAGCATTCCATGTAATCCGCACACCTTTCATATGTTATCTATTTTTCAATATAAGGGGATCTGAAAGTAGCTTTATAAGATTGAGCTATCGTGCTTTTCTTATTCACTGTGATGTGTTCAAAGCCATTTTTACAGATGCGTACGTGCTATAAATGCTATGTCCTTTGGTTTCTGCCTTTTACGCTGTCATACTTTTACCCTGTATCGACCACATATCGCTTGACTTATGCCTTACATGACTGTTTTTCAGATCACAGCTGGTGTGGCCTTGTGACTTTTAGCTAGATTTTTAAAATGTATTTATTTGTGGTTCAGGTAGTCCGCTGTCCACGGCCTCCGTTCCTTCCTCGCCTCATTTATATCCAGTGAATCTAAAGCACAGTCTCTTAATAGCGGCATCTCTACAAGTAAACAGTGGATGCTGCAGACATGTCGAAACGAAGCTAAATTTGTGCTAAATTGGAAGAAGTGACTGAAGTTGTTGAGGGTAAATGTGCAGTGGACTCTCAGAAGACCAGACGCTGATCATGGGCAGCAGGCCTCTGCCTCTAATTCTGTTTGACTAACACCAGAAATTTGGTGCTGCTTCGACAATCATGGCTACACCTTGTATTATGCAATATTACATCAGTAAGACAATCAGTGACCTCATCATAATAGTAGAAAAATGCCTTCTGGCCACCATGTCATTTTCTGATCTGGTCTTGTTTGAAATATTTGTCGACCACAGGCTTTTTGTAGTTTTGGGGTAAAGGTATGCCAGTGCTCTTGCTATAATTTAATCTTGCCTTTTCTTGGGGCTTTCCTTTTTTTCCCAATTGTCTTATAGTAGACTAGATTTTTTTTCTAAAAAAAAAAAAAAGAGAGAGAACCAAAAGAAAAGAAATATAATAAAAACAATTTTGCCTTAACGTGAACGTGTGATCTCCTGTTCCCTCTTTGCTGTGGAAATTAAAACTCAAGATCACAGACTGTGGGTAAACAACACAAAGCCCACAAGGCAGATGCTATCATTGTTCCGACGTATTAAAACAAGTACACCTCCCGGTGCATCTCCTCAAGCGTTTCTTCTGTTAACGTGAATTAACAGAGGTCAGATGCACTCCCAGGTATCTCGCAACATCTTGCTGTGAATCGAGGCTGCTGCGGGGAGCTTTGTTTCCAGCCATATGTGCTCTTATTCGGCTCGTCTGCTCCTTCTGGAGACTACAGAGCACCACGGCAACTATGGCGAGGAAGGAGTGAGTGCAATCTGTTAGCTACAGGAAGCAAGGAGCCGAAAAGAGTTACCGAACAATCGTGGCATGGTTCCCTCATCTGAGTGGGTGAATATGAGCATTAGTATTTTTAAACAAACAAAAAAAAAATGGTCATAAATATTCCCTCATACTGTTTCAAACCTGTTGTTTTTTTTCTGCAGCCTACAAAAAGAAACATTCTTCGCATTTCTATGTAAAACCACAATTCATGATGAAAGTCAAATGTAAAAAAAAACTATAGGATAATGAAATAGATTGTTTTAATAGATTTAATTGCTTTTTTAATGTATTTCGCTCTTTTGGGAGTATAAAAGCCTGTGGTTTTTATGGAAACTAGCAGCTTGAACATTCTTTAAAATGTTTCTTTTTGTATTCCATCAAACAAGTTTGGGATGATATGAGAGCAAATAATGGAATCATCATTTTACTAATTGTTTAACATATCCCCCCTCCATGATTTTACATAATCCTTTTTTCCGTCTGTCTTGTGGGCAAATAATCTTTAATCAACTAACACAGATTGTGAAAGGACCCAGAACAGTTTTCACACCTGCAGCTCTGTGTGTGCTGGCCTTGTGGTGAGGATAGAAATGATTGTGTGTGTGATTACTCGGTGGTACGGGTTTGGAGAGGCTTTCTATGGTCTTTTACGGTGGGGTGTGGGTGTGTGTATGTGTCTGTTGATGGAGCCATCTGGCAGCTGGTACATGCAGGAGCTCTTACCCCCAAGTCTACTATTCACACACAGCTGCAGATTACCCAGCACTCTGAACCCTACAGGCAACACTGAAAAATAAAACAATAACATCCAGAAAAACACAATACCAGAGCTGTTAAAGGCAACTGTAGCCACAAGTATGGGCTAAGCAAAATGGCTGAAAGTGGTTGTTAAAACGATTGGCACAGCGTTAACCTGTGCTGTGAAAATGGGAAAATATTTTATCACACCACTACAGATGTTATGTGAATTGGAGAAAATATCACAAATTTAGATATTGACTTTTTTGTTTCTACTTTGAAGTCTGTAGGTTTTATAATAAATACAGAATGGAGAGTACAGTAAAAATGTCAGGTAAAAAAAAAACAGTAAAAGTCTTTTTACTGACAGTTCCATCTTTCCCCATAGGAAGCCCCAAAATTTAATTACTGAGGAAAAATATAAAAGGTAATGCACAAAAAATGTTGGAATTTTATAATACATTTTATAAAATAAAATAAAACATGACAACTTGTCCCAACCCAACTTTAATAAAATAATACAAAACTTTTATTAAAATTAGTGCTGTCAAATGATTAATCGCGATTAATCGCATCCAAAATAAAAGTTTTTCTTTACATAGTATATTTGTATGTACTGTGTATATTTATTAAGTATATAAAAATACAAACACGTGCATGTATATATTTAAAGAAAACATGTTATGTTTATATATTAAATATATTTAGATATAATTTCAAATATAAGAAAATAAATATATTATTGCATTTAAATACTTTCAAAATATATACTGTATGTGTGTGTGTTCCTGGTGTTTAAAACAAACATAATAAATAAACACTGCATCAACACATATATTATGTAAAGAAAACTTTTGGATGTGATTAATCGCCTTTAATCATTTGACAGCACTAATTAAAACAGAATGACAACTTTAAAATAATATATAAAATATACCATTTTACCACATAGTTGTGTGAATGCATGTATGACAGTGCTTTTTTTATCATAGTAAAATATTATGGAATTTTAATATATACAGAAAAAAACTAAACCACTGCTAAAAATACACAATCAAGCTCAAAATCATGATTACTTATATACTGTACGACCCTTGTGACACCCAGTCTTCCCTATAATGTGTATTTTAGGTAAACCATCATTTCAGACCATCATTTTGGTCACTAATTCTCTTTGTAGTCACAGTTTACATGCAGTTGCCACTGGAAATATCATGATATATCAGAATGACAAAAAGTTGTTCAAAAAATAAAGATGTTGTAGCATGTCGTAGTCCAGAAAACACATGTAGCTGTTTGACATGGCATGTTGACTTCTCTATTATTACTCACGCAGCGTTAAAAAGAGTAACTAAAGAGGACAGCTTGCAGTGATCAGTGTTTCATGGCTGAATGTCATAAGATCTATGACTAATCGTAAACTTCTAAACTGAAATAACCCTTGCATAGTTTTAAAAAAAGGTATTCAAATTAAGGCTGAATTTCTAAACAGCTGTGGTTCACTAGCGTCAAACCGGGTCTTTACATCAACACAGCTGCACAAAATCAGCTCAAGGAACATTCTATTTTTAAAGCAAGACGACAAGTAGCTGGGGGCCAATGACATGCTTGAAGAGAGCGAGTGTTTATTGCATCACGGCGTCTCTCAAGTGAGGAGTGGCGGGGCGGCTGAGGGATGGCGGTCATTAGAAATATGCCTCCAGTCAGGGGCTGCGCTAAGATTACTCACACACCAGGATGCTGCCGCACACACACACACACACACACACACATAAATACTAAACAATGGTTTTGTTCTGTTACTGAACTACGACTAATGACATCCACTCCAATTTACGTCCTTTGTTCATCACTTAATATTTACATCAAATTTTTAAAGCAGCAGCAGTCTCACAGCAGGAATTTATAGAAGCTAAAAGCAATTCTCTTACAGCTATTAAACTTCTCACCCTACATCCCTCAACTGCCAGAATTGATAAAATTCTTCCACTGACAAATGAAACAATAACCATAATTTTATATTTCCCAGGTCATAACCACAGAGTCAAGGTTTGGCTGATTATTATGGCCCCATTAGCTCCTGCTGGTAGATGCTATAACTACATCATCTTGCAGAAAAACAAATCTTTCTCCATTGATAGACACTCAAAAAGATATACATATATATATATATATATATATATATATTTTTTTTTTCTCTAGCAACTATTAAATTTCTCACATTATCACAGTTCATTTGCTATAGTTTAGAATGGTAATAAAATATGACTCAAGAACTCAAGAGTTAAACTGAGTCAGAACAAATTCACATTGATAATGTCAGATTCCTTTGACAGAAAGGTATGGTATGTAATGGGTTACAATCAACCAGAAATTATTCAGCTGTAAAATTTAAGTACACAATTACATAATGGAAATTTACGCAAACCAATTACCAAGCAATACTTAACTGTGTTCAGTCTTTTGGTGAAAAAGGTTTGCATTCAAATGAAATTTGTAATTAAATCATAGCATCTTAATGTGCCCCAAAACAAAAACTAAGATTAAATAATTTCAATATAGTAGCTACACGTTTACATTTGACTAGACAGTCAGATTATTTTATTCTGCCGATCTGTTAAGTCATGTTCTACTATATGACAGTCATTAACTGTTGGTGGTGGCCAGTGTTGCCAGATTGGGCGGGTTTCAATTTGTTTGTGCTGGTAAATATTGGCTTTGGCGGGTGGACAAAATTTGGACGGGTTTTGGGTCATTTGGGCGGTATTTAAACATTTGAATAATATAGACTAATTAGTTAACATACAAGCCCAAGTGTACATGCCGCATCAAACCAGTCACACGTTACTAAACACAGGCACACTGCAAAGACTGCTGGTGCTGATGCTGACGTCACGGCCACTTCCAGAGTTAATGATTCAGGAGTGACGGGTGTTTAGCGCCATAAAGGATGTAGAACTGTATAGTGATCATGGCTAAATAAGTATGGTATAGAGCAGAGTTTTAAACCTCAAAACGTGAATTACACCTGTTGAGGGAGAGATGACATGAAGACTCATCACTGCAACTTTAAAATCAGAGCACAGTAAAATAAAAATCTATTCAAACCTGTCTTTTCTCTTTCATACGGTTCAGATTAGTATTAAAATCTGCTGAACTTGTTACTTTCGACTGTGCAAAGTTTTGTATAATGTTCAATACACTTCAAAGACTTCCTAGTTCTGTGTGAAAGGTAAGCGCATTAAATTGTTATTTATTATGTTGGACTATCATGCGGTATGCATCAATGCATTATAGTTTTGACTGTCATGGTGTGTGCACGGTCACTATATTGAATATTTTTTTTCAGTAAAACTCTGACAGTTGACATTGAACATGATGCAGTTTTTTTGAGGGCACCGTTTTTTTTTTTTTTGCTTTTTTTGACAGTGTCTGCTGCTTGCATATTTTTCATATTTCTCTTTAATCTATTTTTTCCGATTTGTCTAGCATTATGTTTATATTGTTTTGTCATCATAATTTTGTTTTATAGTGTTAAAAATGCCGTTTATGAAACTTGATTTTATATTGATAGTTAAAAATTTGGGCGGTTTTTGGGCGGGTATTTGTGAGCTTTTGGGCTGGAAATCGTCCATCCAATCTGGCAACACTGGTGGTGGCTATGGAAATGAGCACGGTGCCGTAAACTGATCCCATCTGACGCACAATTCTTTTACAAAACATTTTTTTCTTATTAAACTCGACATAAAGATGTTCTATAAAAGGATTGTTAGGAAAGGAAATATTAGCAACAAGGCAGCAAATGTATTATATGATTAACCTTTCTACATAAAAACGGATAATTCAGTGCATCTCCGTTGTAACAGGTGTCCCGTTGACCGTTAAAAGATGGCGACGTTGTTGACTTGCCTGGAGCAGGTGGACGCGGCATTTATCTTTTAATATACCTTTTGTATGTTAGGAGCCAACATGAGCAAAACAAAGTCCGATTTGAAATCGTAAAATCCCGCACCAGCCGTAAAACGTCCAGTACAAAGTAAGGGAATCTCTAGTTATTGCAGATCTCCTCGCTTACACGTAATAATGCAGTCATGTTCATACGGCACCACTGGAGGGCAGTAGTGACACACCTCAGCGGAATACATTACAATTAGCTCTCTCTTTTTGTACATCGTGTACTGCTTTAAAGCAGCAAGTCTGCCTGTAAAACGCAGACTACCTGCTCTGCGTACACGAACCGGCGAGTTAAATCCTGGGAACTAAAACAAACAGCTCGGAGGTAAATTACAATGCACTTTTGATGTGCTAACAAAAGGAATTAATTCACATGCGTACCTGTGTAGTCTGCAGTCATCCAGCCTCCTTACACCGCTCCAGACTCGCGGAATTTTCGCCCTCAGTCTTATGCAGTCACTGTTGCTGCAGGCTCCCTCTCAATCTTTCTCGGCAATGAAATACAAGCAGCTCTGAGCTTTCACAAATGAAAATAGGTTGTTTTAAATCTGAAATCGTTAGACACGTCTCAGTATGGATCTGGGTCGGTATACAGTACGTGCATAGTGTTGTTCTATAATTCATTCAGTTTTAAGGCATGACTCACTGATATTTTTATGTAGTTTATTGGTTCCCTACCTTATCCTTAACAGGTTAATATGCATAACATATACAACATATGTTATTTGTCATAGCTGACATGTAAAGAAACACACAGGCAGGTACATGACAAGAAATAGCATATGAAAGCTAATATATGACATCATAGGGTGCAGTGGCATTGTAAACAGCTTGGTTGAGTTCACAATGACATACATGTCTTTGTTTTATATTATTGCTCTAAATGTAATTCACTGTAATGTTGCTTAGAACTATTAGGAAAAGCATCTATGGAAAAATGTGGCAATGTTTCAAGAAATGTTGTTTTTTCTTCTTCATTTTCACCCATGGTGCTTATGACCGTTTTTATACAGCTTTTTTGCATTATAGATGAGAGAAGCTTGGACATTCTTTCAGTCTTGTACTTTGTTTTTCCAGGAAGGTAAAGTCATGAGGATGAGTAAGTAGATGTTATTATGATCATTAGACTATTAGGTTATATGAAGAATTGCAATAATAACTGTAGGCTAATATTTTAATTAAAAAAGAAATCGTTTGATGAATGGAATAGCAATAATAATAGATATTTTATGTATGTACGCTGTTATCATATTATAGATTTTTATAGTAAAATTATAGATATTTTTCCTGCTATACGATGATTTTTGAGGTGACTTCCTCTGATATGGCATCAAGATAAGTGCTGGTGTCTCAAGTGATTTCAGGTATTGTGATAAAAGAAACAGGATCCAGTATAATAAGCTTTCTATGGGGTATTTTGAGTTTGTGCTTTGATCATTTACCTCAGGCTTCTAGTGAATTAGATCTTAGTATTGCAGAAGAAAGAAGTGTTTTGAGAAAAGATATGGCTGATGAAAATCACATTTAGACAACTGACCATGGATGCGGAAGAGATAAACATCAAGGTGAGTTTTAACTTCCTCCATGGAATGCTTTGTGGCTTCGCGTGGTTGTTTGTCACAGATGTGGCATCCTTTGTTTCAAGATGAAAGCCCCGTGTTTTGCTCTTTTGTTGGTTTCTCAGAATAGATGCATTTTGTATGCTTTCAGGGTTTTCGTTATGATAATTTCAAATAATATGCCGTGTCTGTCTTATTAGATTTCATATAGCTCGGTCATGTGCAGAACTGGAAGGGCGTAACGCTAATAATGTCAAGGTCATCAAGTTTGTTTCCCAAAGAAAACAAACTAGGAAATTTGAAGGCATACATTTAACGCACTTTTAGGTCTCTTAGCACATGTTTATACGCAGCAGTAAATTAGTAGCAGGCTATAAAAACTTTTACCTGTTTTATTCATAGACAAGTTGCTGGAAAAACACAAAAGAGCATTGGATTACGTAAATGCAATTTATAGAGCACGCATTTGCTTGGATGAAAGAATTGATTGAAACAGTCCCAGACCTGCAATTATGGTGCTAGCAATGTCACTACTTAAATATAGCCGCGTGATATGTGTACAGTGTAGTTATACACTGCACTGAATTCACATAACAGCTTTTAAAAAGGCTAATTTTCAAAGTTCTACAGGGACTTGCTTAAGCATAAATACATTAAACACAATAGTTCATCATATAAACATGCAAATTACTGAATTTATTTGTTAACCTGGTTTCTTATAATGCCTCTCATCCACTATAAACATGACAAACGGCCCATTGAAACGGTCTTGTCATGCACAACTTCATGCGCAAAAATACAAAATCAAATGAAATCAATGTTAATCAAATCACAATGTCTCGCCTATGCTATTGTTTTGAAAGGTCTGCATGGAATACATAGAGTACAGTAACTGACCATTTTCAAAGCACCTGTTTCTGTTCTACTTCCAGTATCAAGTCATCAAATCAAGGACAAATAAAAGAGTTCAAAAGGATAAGTCTTACAGAAAGCAGCCAATGTTCATATATGGGTAGCTGACTTGAAATATTCCTTTTTATGAGACTCCATCTAGTGCTGTGTTATTTGTATAATAACAGTTTTTATAACCGTATTAATTGAGAGGATAATATACCATGTGGTTTCAAATTAATGAAGTCATGAAAATGGCATGCATAATAATTACAAGCAAAATGCTGTTAAAAATAATCTGTGATTTTTGTACTATTAAAAATTCATTTGAAGCACCACAAATGAAACTGACGGCATATGGTGAAACTGTGGAAAATAGCACCTAAAATATAGTTTCCCTGATGCATTTATAAAAATGTTGAGGCTTATCCATCAACTACCCATCTATAGTTAAAAAAATATGACAGTGGTCACCAAGGATGAGCAATTATGAGCAAGGATTTTGCCTTATTTTAAAAGATTTTTTTTTTTGCGCAAAGAATGGAAAAGGTTTGGAGGGTATATGTGACATTTCGTACAAATGAAGCTGGTCTACGCGTACCCCTGAGCAGCATAGCACCATTGGTTCCCACCGGCATCCTCAAATTCGTCCCAGCATTCTTGCTATCCACCAGTTGCAGGGCATGACAATCTGACAGATGACCCGTCCTCCCTGGTAATAGTAGGGATATGGCCAAAAGCCGCCCAGGGGCTCGTGGTATCGCCGACAGTAACGGTACCCCCGACGACAGTACTGGCAGCAGTAGCCCTGCTCATCTAGGCTGTTGTCCAGCTCCATCCCCGCTTCTCTCTGCGAAGAGAGCGAGTCAACAGGGTCAGAACCGTAGCCA
Organism: Enteromius afrohamiltoni; assembly: GCA_034779775.1. Taxonomy (NCBI): domain Eukaryota; kingdom Metazoa; phylum Chordata; class Actinopteri; order Cypriniformes; family Cyprinidae; genus Enteromius; species Enteromius afrohamiltoni. The sequence goes on from JAUYWG010000048.1 coordinate 11,451,438, forward strand.
AACAATACCTGCAATCTCACCACAGGGCGCATGACTGATGGCTTGATTTTAGCAATAAAAAGGTGCAGTGCTCTGAAGGGGGAATGAAGAGTGATTATGGGGTGTAGACGCGATGACAAAAACCCTGTCATGCTCGGATATGTCACAAGGATCAGAGTGGCATTTAAAGTAGATGCTTTTGATATGCCAAGCCGGGGTATCAGATATGATATAATGCCCTTGACCTTTCCATTACGCTGCTGGTGGCATCGCTTGGCCTTAGCATCTCTGATTCAAGTCCCTTAACCCTGCTGCCTGTCTGTTCTCAGTCACAGCGATTTTGACACCGGCAGCCAGCGAGATAATTACACTATTTCTTTCATCCCAGCCCTCCCACTCCCATAAAAGCACAGCATTGGCGCCTGAGTCCGAGCAGCGACCGCGGTCTCATTTTCGGCTCAGAAATGAGAACCCTCCCCCATGCACTTTCATGCCCTCCTTTGACTTTGGCATGAAGCGAATGGCACGTTCATACAGCAATTAGCGGGGTAATGATCGCCCAACAAGGATCGGTTTATTTGCTCTCGCAGGCAGGGTGTGAATTGGTGTAAAGGCTAAATGAAAGCGGAGTGAAAGGTAAATTGGGTAGAATTAATGGCCCTTGGCCCTCTCCATTGTGATCGTGTACGCGTGCCCTCTCCAGATTACGCAGGGCTGAGTGCCATGCTTTTGATCAGCCGCTACAATGAGATGGGTTCCGAGAAGTGCCACTTAACTTTCTATCTCTTGTAACTGTTGGAGCAGATAGCACCCTCGACTCGCACTGTTTCATTTGACTGCATTTCGATCTCCCCGAGCTTGTGACGCAGACAATATGACGTTATCCATCTGATTAAAAACACTGTCATGGACCTAGTCACCTCCGCCGAGCTGCATTAGATTGGCAGATGAAGCCGTGTGTCTCCAGGTCGTCTGGAAACGTTTCAGACTTCCTGTTGGGAAATGACGCAAAGGAGAAAATCGCTTTGGAATGCGTCGCCCAGATGAAAATGGCATCTAAAAACCGTCATTTGAGGTGTTTGTATAGTATAACCAGGTACATTATTATCATTATTGATCTTTTTGGGTTTGAGATGAAGCACAGTGAATTATAATGTGCCTCTGCATGTGCGTGCGAGGATGCATAATGACATGCGTTTCTCCTCTGGAGTCTCATTTCTCATTATGTTCTCCATAAACGGCGCATGTATGAGTTTTCATGAGCTCACTATGCAATGATGAATGGAGTGAAAATTGCATTCTTCTAATGATTAGACTTGTGCAAGAGAAAGCAGGATGATGCTTGTACTCTTTGATTTATTACTCTCACAAATGCACGAAGACAATTACTGATTCATAATGTTTGTCAGGTTTAGGGTCAAGAGTGTTGAGACAACAATTCATTTTGGAAACGGCACAAACCCTGTCAGTGTAGCACCGTTTGCTTTATCAGACTTTCACAGAAAAGCCCCCTGCCAGCTTGAAAGGTGGATGTTGTTTAGGAAAATAAGAGATTTTTTGTCGAGTGAAATGATGTGTGATTAGGATAAAACAAACAGACTAAGAATGGTATTGTTCCATAGAGGTATATTAATCAAACTGATTATCCTGCCGCACTGAGAAAGTGAGTGTTAATAACTTCATGCTTATACGTCAGTCAGAAGAAGTAAAGTACTCTGGGACATGATGTCAGTCATGCATAAACTAGTAAGAGTAATTAAGAACAGGTGCCTATAGCTGACTATAGCGTTTTCCATTAGCCTTACAAAGCCTGTCATGTTCTCTGTTATGTTTAGTCTTCCAGCCCGTAAAGCATGATGCAGTAGCATTCAATGCGTGAAAGTTTCAGACTCCTCATTTATTATGGCGTGGCACACCATACAGTTGATTCTCGACTTGACACCCTGTGGATTTACTTCATAAACCACGATTACTGAGGGGATAAATTATCTTAAACTTCACACTATCTTGATGCTAATCGAGACACTAGAGAGACACCGTTTCCCAAAAGGGTTTTATTGATTTTAAAATACATTTTGAGTAAAATTCTTCACGCATCGATTGATTATTTTTTTCAGGACTGTCAAAGTTAACTTATTAACGTCTCAAACATAATTAAATGCGTTTAACACGCTATTTGTTTATTTATTCATTTGAGCACAGTTTGACATACATTTCCATGCTTCATTTTGTTCTGTTCTTAAAAAATGATTGGGACATCTGGAGCAGATTGGAACTGATCGGAGTGCACACAAACACAGTAAATGATGGTGAAAAAAACCTTTTTACAAATCTAGATATCCTGTTTACAACGAAAGTGTTACATTTGCAGTCATTGTGTGGTGGAATTGGATTATCGTTGAAGCTGATGAAAAATGAATCCTGTATTCAGCAAAGTTGACATTTATGAAGTTACAAACAATTTATGTTTCAAATAAAAGCTGTACTTTAAATTTGTCAAAGAGTATATCCCAGTTGTCACAAAGATATTAAGCAATGCTATATTTGTAACATTGATAATACTATTATAGATTATAATAGAGAATCTTTTAATATTAGAATAATTTCTTGAAGATCACGTGACACTGTATTTACAATCGTTTTTTTTTAATCAAATAAATTTAGGCTTGGTAAGCATTGCTGCCTTCATTTTTTTCAAATGGTAGTGTAGTTTTAGAATAATATAGGATATGCATGTAAAACACTCATTTCTGTTATCCACACAAATACTGAACTTCATCATCACACTTATGTCTGTTATTTATGCATGTACTGTCAATTATCATGTTAATTTTACGGTTTTAATGACAGATATAACAAGAGGCTTTGGTATACTACGTTTAAAGTGAATTCATCTTCATCAGGTCCTTGACCGGACAGAGCATTGGACGTGAGGAGACAGGTTCAATCAACGAAATGCAAGCCGAATGCTTTCAGCCAGGACGCGGGGTCACTATGCCTACCATCAGAAACTGCAGCAGGCACACGAGTCTGAGATTCGACGGGACCCAATCATCAGAGGCTTATCCTCTCAATGTAGGTCAAGGACCATGATGCAATTTCTCTGCGCAGCCAGATGATAGTTATTCAGTTTGAAAGATATCCAGAGCTGTGCTGGCACACAACGCATCAGCGTGGCAGGACTGGGGAAAGGTCAGCCTCGTATATCTCAGGCCTTCTGTCACAGGAACTTTGATGATTATTTATAAAAAGTGCACAACAGGAAGAGACCTGTAGCAAAATACGAATTCCCTCTAGCTGCAGACGTCTGCCGGTGGGAGAGCTAAAGAAGGGCTTGCGTCTAGGATCCTCTGAAAGGTCTGGGATATCTGGCTTCCCAGCAGCATCTACATGACTCCAGACTCCAATTACCGGGAGCCACATCCCCTCTGACGTTCACAAAAGCCTTTGTTATCGCTCTGCCCACAAACACAGCTCGCCTGCGCTTAGCCTTGGAATTGGCTGGATTGGTGTGTATTAACCAGCTGATAGAAGGAGAGGATTTCAAAAGGGAAAGGTGGTTTCATCTGGGTCTGCTTTAATTATACGCTACGCTGCGGCCCGTGTTGCTGGATGAGGTGGGCAGGCAAGACGTCCCTGGGCCTCTGCAGATAAATGTGCCTTTTTTCAACCACCCAATGTTCTTTCTTTTCTCAGTTTTCTCATCCTCGTGCTTGGAGGCTACAAGTCACACACTAGTTGGGGAGGTGTATATCGTAGGTGTGCAAAGCATTAGTGCGTGAGGCTTCAGGATAATTAATCATCGAACATATTCTTTGCTTCATGGACATTCTAGGACACTCTATGGCTGCTTCATTCTCCATGCTTTGATAATTAAAGCATGATTAATACATTTATCTATTCATTAACGAGTGACCTTGGGAGCCCGTCTTTGTACATCACTAACTACATACGTGAGGCAAGGAAAAATTGTGCAAGGCAAACTTGCTTCCTTTGAAGGCTAAATATCCCTCTCCATTAGCTGTAAGACATTAAGGGAGTCTTAAGTGAACTGGCCTGATTTAAGCAGATATATAGAGCAATTTCAATACCCTGTGGTCCACATGCTCTGTTTTAAGTTCGGAAAGGGAACTTCGATTAATGAACGATTTATACCAAGAAAGAGAGCTTGACTATCCGACTCACATCCGCCTGAACACCTCTTTTAGTAATGAACCTGGGGTTTATACTTACATAGTCGTTTACTGGTAAGTGGTCCATGACGTCCCGGGCCTGACGTAGACCTCTCGCCTCCAGCTCTGGGGTCTCCTCCACGTCCTCAACATCGTGGAATTCAGCATCTGTGTCACAGAAGAAAAGACGCTTGCTACTAAAAACTGATATCTTAAAAGCCTCTTCCTTAAAAACATAAAGCCGTACAGTACTGCAATGCCCTCATTCGGAGAAACAGATGTAGGTTTGTGGCAAAAATGCTCTTTAAACATCAAGTATTGTGTCCATAATCAGCGATTGCTTATATGGGACATTTCTAGAGCTTTAACCATAAAATTCAGAGGTTTTTTTCCTTCCTTTTGAAGAAAACTACAAGCAAACAGTGGAGTGCAAAGGAAATTAGAGACTTGACTCTTAGGCTATTCTGAAACCTTATTACTAGGGTTGTTTTGGATTTTGAGGCAGTTAAGCCCTGTTTTGTAACCTCTGGGAGGAGATGGGTGGATCCAGTGGATGGGCAGATCTTGGCAAATCTCCCAGATCTTGGAATTCAACAGGAATGTTTTGTTGGAGACTGGTTCTTCAACAGGGATCCATATCTGAGAGTCCACCATCTGCATATCCACTTCACCTGTCTCACTCATCTGTGAAAAGAATGTACATTTTAATGCCTGCACAAGGTCATAGATAGGGATGGATGATCTGATCACACAGTACCATTTTGATCTGATACTGTAAAGTATTACCAGTATACTAAACATTATACTTTAGTATACTGAAACATAAAAATAAGTTTCAGAAGCTTTCAGTTCTTGGGTATAGATATTGCTTCCCAAGATTTAATTTTCAGCTAAATCTACTCACATTTCCATACACTGCATTGCACCAGAGGTCAGATGGCCACCGAAGCTACATTTGAAAGTAAATCTTGCATGCTGATACCTTTTAATACACATTTTTAACAAAATCTGAGTTATTATATCCATTCAGCAATTTTCTAAACTGCAACTGACACAATCATTTTCAACGGCTAAATAATCTGAATCATTAAACAATCATCACCCAAAGCCATTACAATAAATAACCACATTTATGCTTTAACTTTAATATGATTGATGTGTGTTTGTTACAGCCTCTGGTTAGCGCTACGGTCTCTGTTTAAATGAACGTCATTAGTGAAGTGTCAGCAGTCTGCGACAGGCTCCTCGTCTTTTAGCAGTTCTGAGTATGGTAAGATGAGAAATAGATCCTGTCTTACACAACTTGCTGAACACAGTTCATATTTTCACTTCAAAGCCTATTTTATGTATTGATTTTTTTTTTTTTTTTAAATAATAAAACTACTAGTTTAACAAAACACTTAGGATCAATATTTGTACTTGGGGTTCAAGGGGAAAGTATTGATACTTCAGTTGTGCTTTCAGAAGCTCATTTGGCTTGATTGAAACTGACCCAATTTTTCCATACCCTCCAAACATATTTCTGTTTGTCAGTTTATTGCGCATACAGGCATCTCCTTCCCGAAGCCAGAACAAGAGAAATCTGGCATCTCTGCTTTATGCTATTGCCTTGGATCATTTCACTCTCACTCTGCAGGGAACTGAGAACTAACTGCTGACCATGGCTAAAATATTTAATTTGACCTCTCTTAAAGACTATAGCTGTACCTTCTTGTAAAACACACTTATTTCTTCCCTAGCTTTTGAAAAAAAAGGCCTTTTCTGCAGGCACTGGCAGTGTTGCATGTTAATTTGTACAGCAATAGGAGTACAAAAATACATCTGACTTTAAAATGACTTTAAAGTCTGCCTGCTGCGTTGGTCTAAGGAAGGACTGACGTGTTATTCAATCCTCTAGGCATATTAAAGTAGACTGTGGGGCACCTACACCGTCACCCATTATATAATTAATTATACAACTGATAATAATGCACTTAATTTGTTAGTTCTGCAGTTCATGAGCTGTTAAGTAAATTATTATTGCTTAATGATAGCAATTGCATGTCAGTTTGATCTAACTGAGATCTAGAAAGCATCTTTGGGTAATGTAATCACATGAGGTATATGTTTGTTGTGCTTGCAGTTATGTGTAAATAGAAGTACAAACAAACTCTGCTACATTCCCTTGTTAATTAGTGCAGAGACCAGAGAAACGGCTCACATGACAAATATTTTTACAAGGTGATTTTCTCCCAGTCTAAAGCTTAATTGCACATTAGTTAAGCTTGATGTAGAATCCTAAGGCTATTGTCTGAGCTACTATCATTTATATTAGATTCCCCTCTTTCACTTCCATTTGCTCTCCCTCTCAGCCCTCTTTTTTTCATCCCGCTGCTCTTATTTTATTAGAAGTCATTTTCGGTGCCTTTTCTTGTTTGTTGGGAAGTGACACAGCACTGACCTGTAGCGGTTCCAGTTCCGCCTGATTAAAAGCTTCACTCTTTGTGCCTTTGAGACAGTTTCTTTGCTCCGGCCCCCTTTCCCTCAAATCACACTAAACTAATGATGACTAGGAGGACAGCCTGCATGATTCAAGCCGTGAAGGATGCTGTTTTAGCCTAAAATTAAAACGAGGGCCAGCGGTGCAAGTAGGCTGCTTTAATTGGCCATCTTGACTGCTCGAGCAAAGCGTGCCTTTCACACGAGTAAACAAAGGTTAGGGCACTGATCCTACAACATTTCATAATATTTTAGAAAATTATCCAGATAAGTTTAAGGGTGAGTTCTCTTGAGATCTAAAAATAGCAGAAGAGGCATTGAAGGGTAAAAGAGCAAAACTGAATTATGTCTTGACTAAGAGGTCAAGGTTTGGCTGGTTAGCATGGCCCAGTTAGTATGACCCCTGCTGGTCGATGTTGAAACATTACCTTCAGAATACTTCTTTCTCTTTTAATCAATGAAGCTTTAAATTTATATATAAAATACTTAATTATATTATTTTAGGTGTTTTTTTTCTTCTTTCTTTACTGACACATGATGCTTTAGAAATATGCTGATTTGGTGCTCAGAATCATTATTATTAGTGATAAAAACAAAAATATTTTGTTACGTTATAAATGACCTTAATTTATTTTTAACAGAATTAAATTCATCCTTTCTGAATAAAAAATGTTAATTTATTTTTGCTAACTGAACTCAGACATCTGAACACTACCTCTGTATAGAACTTAGTACCCATGAGCAAAATGCAGAATTCAAAGCACGTTTTTTTCCAAAGGCATGCCTTTGGGATAAATAGGAATTTGAACAAATATCTTTCTTTGGGCTAGTCTGGGAGTTTTTTTAATGTTAGGATCTTAATGGGTCCAAGAATTGTATTGCCATGATGAATCACTTGTGATGATCTCTCTTTGTAAAATATAAAAACAGATGTTTGGTCTTCTATTGAAAATTTCTACACTGTAAGAAGAAAAAAACTAAAATATTTTTTTATTATTATAGTTAAGTCAAGTCACTTTTATTTATATAGCGCTTTTAACAATACAGATTGTAGCAAAGCACTGAACATTATCAAATAG
>JAUYWG010000048.1:11459245-11487450 GCA_034779775.1 Enteromius afrohamiltoni
AGAATGGGGAAAAAAACCTTGGGAGAACCAGGCTTAGTTGGGTCCAGTTCTCCTCTGGCCAGACGCCCAGCACCTAAACCTCAATTTAAAAACATTGGATTGTGTAAGGACTTATAGTTAACAATTAGGGCTGTGAAAATAAAATATAAAAAAATTACAAAGTAGAATGGTGCTTTAAAAATTGTAAATTATGCATTTATTTATTTATTTAAACAACCACTAACTACCTTGCACCCTTCATCTCCTGGGCAAAGCCATTATATGCAATTATTTATAACTACTTGTAAACTTTGGAATGGAAAGTATAGATAGCAATGACGATGTGGAAAAGAGAGGGTGCACACACAGAGGTAGTTACCAAATTTGTCCTGAGACTCAAGGGCTGTGCAGGACGACAGGCCATGATTTCATCGTAGACATTTGGGCAGTTGGAGACCAGTGGGAAGTTCAGGGATTACCGCTTTCATCATTTCCCAGACTGAATAAATTGAAAATGGTAAACAAACTGGCAGCATACAATTTATGCTTGTCACCTGGTCGTGCTCGCAGGCTGCTTTATTTCCTTATCAGTGGCATGCAGTTTCTCCTCAGCCAGCATTGTTTTGTGGTGAAGCGTGTTAAGGCAGCTTGCTCTGGGACCACAGTCACATGCCCTGCGGCTCAGCTGCACTTGGAGCTAATAATGTGGATTTTAACCTCTACTTCCTTTACATGCTCACAACCTTGGAAAGAATGGCCTGCTTCTCTCTCTCCAGCTCTCTCTATCTTCCACAGGCAAGCAGGCTTTGGTTTCAATAGCATGCTGATTTATCTCAGGCCTCCATGCTGGTATGTATATAATATTTAGAGAAAGCAGGAATGTAAATAGGCAGTTAGCAAGCCTAAATAATTATGTCACCTTCGTGTGAAGCCCACAGCTCGCGTTTTTAGCATTTTACACTCTTTAGTCTGTTTATCCAATAAATGAGAGATCATTTGTGTGAATGTTCTCCTGGTTAGCTGCGTCTTTATGGTAGGAACAGCTTGCTCCATATTGCACCATGTGTCCCCGTCCCCCCTCGAGAACCAGGCGCACTGTTCGCTCTCTTTCCGTCTACCCTCTCTCTCTAGCCCCACTGCTTCAGCCCTGGCCAACTCTGATTGATTTCACATCTGTGAAATAAAGCTTAGCCGAAAAATCTAATTAGGTTTCACAATGAGCAAAAAAAAGGGAGAAATGGCAGCGACATATGGCGTTGGCTTCGCAATTAGTATCTGTAAACATGGATTAGACATTAAAACGATGAGGGAGAGAACATGCAGGCTGTTTCTGCCTATAATACCTTCTGTTCCAAAAGTCAAAGAGGATGTCTGGGAACTTGCGACAACAATAGATCACTGTGTTTTTAATACAAACTGAGAGGCGCGTCACTTTGTCGCACTCCCCCGTTTCGATATGAACTGCAACGGAAGGAGAGTTTAGCGCTTTTCGAAGCCGCCTGCCATTCTCCATGACACCCATAAATTGGATGTTTGATTGATAGAATTTCACCCATCAGTCTTGCTGAGCATCACAGACAGCCATTAGAGCAGGAGAACAGAGATGAATCACTTCAGCCCTGAGTCAAGTGAAATTTACGGAGCAAACATCTTCAAATACCATTTTAATGGCTTACCTTTCCCAAGGACCCCTCTCTCTCTCCTTAAGGCTATTTGGGCTGAGGCTTCAGAGGAGATGATTAAAAATTAATATTAGTTCAGGATTGACGGCAAACACCATTTGATGTGTGCCACAAAGGGGTTATGGGATTGTGGACTTTCGGATGGATTCACGGCCACAGGAGACCAAAGTTTATACTTTTGTGGAAAATGCTGGAGGGGATGATGAGATGGTGGAGGTGGAGGTGGAGGTGTGTTGGGGAGCTGGCGTGGGTTTGCTGGTTAGTAGGATTGCAGATAAATGGTGATGGTTGGAGCAAATTTTTATTTTTTGCATTCCTATGAACTCTGTTGCAAAATTCATGACCCCCTCCCCCCTTATTCTATGGTGGCAGATTACTGAAATATGTGTTTGGTGAGTTTAGAATACCTCTACGTCGATGGTCTTTGAGTCCAGCTTGGGCAGCTCCTTGGTTTGAGCCCTGATGTAGCATCTCTGGTGCTTGGCAAAACGAATGCCCGCGATGCCCTTAAAAGATATAAATGTTAATGAGATTGACTGTTTATTCCATGGTTTGAAAAATATCAGCATTTGACCTCAAATACTCTCACAAAAACACCCCGAAGCCTTTTCAGTGCAGCACAGATACAGGCCAATGTTATATAACTGAAGCAACGGGAATCGTTTCCTAGCCAATTCAAGATTATTGGTCTACAGCCCTAGCCAGCAGAGAGGTATACCGCTGTAGCCATGATTATATGTAGGAAAAGCCCATTGATTTGCAGCACTTATGGTCTGTGTTGCGAAGCTAATCTGTTTGGTGAAGTGAGGAGCTTTTTTCCTGAAAGCCACAGCTGATGGTCTGCCATACAGAATTTGTTGCTTTACACTTGAAAAGAGAAAAACCCATTTTAGCAGGAGCATCTGAAGAAAGTTCTTCACTGTCTGAAAGTAGTCTTCGAAGGGAAATAAAGGCTATCGCGTTACAGACTCTTCACTCGGAAGGATAAAAACAATATCTCCCTGCATTCGGGAATACATTAAGTAATCCACAGTTCCTCCGGTTTCGCTGTTGTAGCATAGGGAAAGTGAGAGTGAGTATGATGCCCTCTGAGCTGTATTTTTTCTGCAGTATCAACAGTAGCATCATAAATTCATGTGTTCTGTGCTCTTATTACTACTGTTAGACGGCGCACTGACAATTGTCATTTTCACCTAAGCTCACCGGTTAGTAAAGAAACGGTTATGCGAGGAGTGAAAAGTGCATTGTTTGTGCTGAAAATCATTTTGACAAATTGCTCTTCAATTTCTGGTAATGGTTTGCTTTTGCACGCAAGACGGACCTATCTTCTGATGAAATGCATTTATTGCTGAGCCTGGTCAACTGGAAAATGGAGAGACTCTTCATTACAGGGATAAAAAATAGGAAAAGAATGTCATTTAAGAAAGAGTGTTGAAGTACAGCTTTGCCATTAGCCAGATTAAATGTGTGCATGCTCTGAGACAATTATTCGAATGGAAGCACTGAATGATGCAATTGGCAGAGAGGGCAAAGGAGCGCTGCTCCAATCATTGCACATTACTCGTATGTACTGTAGATGCCCACACCTGTTTCCACCAGTTATTGGTTTGAGAGACAACAAATACTGCTTCCTGAATGCAGGTGAAGTCAAGGGCTAGCACTCAACCGAATTAGCACTGAGGAATCGCTCTTAACAGCATTACTAGATCTAAGATCAGACTTAATCTGTGTCTGGGAAACTGACCCTGGCAGTATACTGTTTCTGTATTAGGATGTTATAAACGGACTTTGACTTTGTTAAGAAATTCCCCCTGCATCTTTACCGACCTCTTGTATCATCAAATGGGCGGTAAGATAGCTCATCTTGTCTTCCTGTAGGACAAACTAATCATTGTTATTCTCCACACTGATGGACAGAGACAGTGATTATTGGCAAAATCATTTAAAGCCTTGCTCTCAGCCACTTTTGTAACTGGTTTTTACAAGACTACAACAGTTGGAGAAAAATGTGCCATTTGTACATTAGAAAACACTTTTGTTTCGGGGCCGCTTGCACTTTCCAATTCAAAGCTGCGCAATTTGTGAGATAAAGCATATGCATAAAAACAATTTAGAAGTTTAGGGGTCTGTAATATATATAATTGTTTTTGAAAGTATATTTTGGTACTTGGGAAAATTCTGTCATTAATTACTCATTTTCATATCATTCCAAACCCAGAAGACCTTCGTTCATCTTCTGAACACAAATTAAGATATTTTTGATCAGAGAGCCATCTATTCCTCCATAGACAGCAATACAACTGAAATGATCCTGGGTCCAAAACATGGTAAAAACATCGGTAAAACTTTAACTTTACTTTTTCAACTTTAGTTTTGTGACGATATAGGAATATATATTTTTTTTGCAATAAAAATAAAGACAATAAAAATAACAATTTACTCAACTATTTTAAGTCTTACGCCATTTTAGAGAGTATCACCCATATCCACGGTTTAACGTAATCAGGCTTGTTTATAGTGGAAAATGTATGCATGCGTTGTGATACTCACTGATACTGAGTTAATGATGTAATTTTTGTTTTCGTTGCACATAGAAAAGTATTCTCCTATCTTTGCAAAACTGAAGTTGACTCACTGACGTCACATGGACTATTTTACTGATGTTTTTACTAAGTTTCTTGATCTGGGATAATTTCAGTTGTATTGGTGTCTATAAAGGGTCGGATGCCTCTCTGATCTCATCACAATTATCTTAATTTGTGTTCAGAAGATCAACAAAGGTCTTACGGGATTAATGACTAACCTTAATGAACTAACCTTAATATTAGCTTTAATATTACAGTAAACTAACTTTAATATTTTGTGGAAACCATGAACTTTTGAATTAAATGAATTAATACTGTAGCTGTTTTTAAAAACAGTATTTATTGAATAATTTGGTGACAATGCAGGTCTTCACTGTTACTTTTGATCATTTCTTTTAATAAAAGCTATAATAATTATTTTGAAAAATGACCAAACGTTTAAATGATATGCAGTGATTTCCAGATATTAAACAAATAATGAAAATTCACTGGCACTCTGCCTTGTATTGCAGCAAAATATATTATATTATATATTAACATGCTGAAGGACAATTTTTAACCTTTGGTTCATAACACAGTTTATGCAATGCGACTCCTTGGCTTTCCCTATAAGCTGCTGTTATAGAAGTTTCTGGAGGACACTTGGAGTACTTGTCTAAAACAATAGAGAAAAGATTTTGCTTGTGTATCTGTTGGCATTACCACTGCATTTCCATTCATGGGCTGTAGCCTTCAGGCTCTGTGGAGATGGTTTGTAGTTTTAGTGTGTGTAATGACTTGCAACATCCCTCCTTCACAAAAATCAATTCCAAAGTCTGCCCTGAGCCAGAAGTTGCAAGAAGTGCCGAAAAGGGCTCGGTGCTCGAACTCCCCTTTCATTTATATCAACATGTGATTTGAATTATTTTACCTATTCACTTGTTTTCTGGTTTCCCATGGCAATGCCTTGAATGAAAGTAATCTCTTTTGTGGCTTTGCTCCGCTGACCATAGTAATTTAGAAGGAAGATGGGGCCAGCAACAAGTGTGTCTGAATGCTGATGCGAGATGTCATCGCTGCCAGTTTGCTTTTGCTTAGCACAGAGCTTTTGAGAGATTCAATATCATCAATCTGAGAGAAGAAGAAAAACGTTCTGTCTGTATTTTGACAGCAGTGAGACTCGGATTGCAGGAATGTGAGCTGAATCTCTCACATCACAATGAAAATATTTCACAGGTATGTCATAAACCCTTACATTTTTGAAGTCATGCACTTCTAGAACCTCATCAGTGCCATTTCCCATCCTGAACATCTCGATGCGTTGCGCTGGATAGATTTCCATCGTGCTCTTGGTCTCCATTCCATCCAGTACGGCTTTATACTGATGATCATAAACCTGTTCAGACAAATACAACCCAACATGCCAAATGAAAAACACAGTTCAACTAGAACATCCAGTCTGCAGCAGTAGCATGTCCCATTTAAAATAGACTGGATGCCGCTGCATGACATAAAATAGCAAACGGGATCTGAAAGCTTTCAACTTTTCTGAATATATCAACTGAATTTATACTGAATGTATGAAGTTCACACTGGTGTACCAGCAGACTGACTTTCATAGTATGGACAAACACAGTTTTCAGAATAAAGTCACTCAGGTTTGGAACATACATCATTCTCTATATGATTAAATAATTTTTGGTTTTAATTGAAATATCCCACTAATATGAACACACTTTATGAATCCTTCCTGGTTCCTCATTAACGCAAGAATCATATCTTCTGTCAAAACCAGTCAGATTGCACAGGCTGATGGGCAGCATGACTACGACCTCTGTTAATAAATGTGAACTGGCAGCTGCCCTTAGTTGCCGTAAATACGCTTCAAGTAGACTCAGCAAATGTCTGATTTGTCTGATTGTCTGAGGTCTCGGAAGCATTATATGGCTTTTCCCGTTGCCAGGCCTCGCAGCGCTGCTGTTTATCTCAGCGCTTTCTTAAATGCTGTTTTTGGGCATGCATGGGTGGCTCCTCTCTGTCTACAAAAATGATTCATGCCCACCAGCCAAAAACCTTGCTATTAATATTTATGTATGTGTTGTGTTATGATGAGAAATTACACTGCTGAGCTCACCCTCATCTGTCTCAGTAACAATTCTGAGTAATATATTATGCTTAGACATAAGGCAAAAGATGCGCACACACAACTATAATACTACATTAAGATTAATGTCACAAATCAACGTGTTTTCTGATTATTAAAGTGCTTTATGCAGTGTAGCATAGAGCAGTAAACACATCATTTAATATCGACTTGTTTGTCAGCTCTGTTGTGGAGAGTGTAATGTATTGAAATTAGCTTGAAAGTAACTTCTGCATGGATCTGCATTTGTATTCATCCATATACAAAGAGGAAGTTATGTGAAGAAGTAAGCGTATGAGTGTGGCGATAGCAGAACCGATTGGACTACAGTGAGATGTTAAGAAAATTCATTCAGAATTTCAGAACAAAAATTCAGAATATTCCATTACTTAGAACATTACTAATGGGGGGGGGGGGTTGTTCTGTTGATGCTTTATTGATTGAAATGGCTTTCAGTCAATCTGTTCATCACACAGATGGTGCTTTTTGAAATGTTACAGCCCCAGTGTCCATTTATTTTCATTATATAGACAGTATTTGTTGTTGTTTTTTGGACAGAAGAAAGTCATATGGCTTCAGACAACATGAGGTTGAGTAAATAAATGACATATGTTTTCATTTTGGTGGGAACTATCCCTTTAAGAACATGATGAAGATTTAATGAACTGTGTGTTCTTTAAAGGACCTTGTCAGTGTCAATCCAGCTTGAAACTACTGCAGGCGTTCTCATTGATTAAAATCGAAGAGCTTTTTAAACCCCCATTCCCTGTTCTTTTCGTTGTTGTTGTTGCACTCCTGTAGTATGACATACCTCAAAAGACCTTTCCCTTTAGCATATTTAACCCAAGTAATTTTGTCTACTTTGTGCGTCCTTGTATCCAAGTTACTGGAATAGATGACTAAAAAGGCTGGATGTTACAAAGAAATAATGATAATGAAAGTGAATTAGCTTTCAGCATTATGGGAGAGTACTGGAGTTCAAGGCGAAACACAGGGAAGTGTATTCATTAATCCATCATGCAGATACCTTGAGCATTAAATTGATTCGTGTGATACAGTGTTTGCTTTTTCAGACACTCAGTAAGCCTACGGTGATCATACTACTCGCCTGCCAGAATTAAATATTATTTGTTTTAACCATCGTCATGCTAGAATTCTCATACAGCATATTAAAAGTATTGCAAACTGAGGTGATAATGGAGATTATTACAAATAACTGTTAGTTTCAGGTGTTAGTTTCAGGTGTTAATTTGTTGTTATTTTAATTACGTAAGAAAAACAGTCTAATGTAATCTGAATTTCAGGGCTTTTCTTAGCAAATATTGCTAAATGTCAGTGATTCTCAACCTTTAGTGGCCCTCTGATATTTCGATAATATAAAATAATAGTCACACTTTGTTTTAATGTCCAATTCTCGCTATTAACTAACTATTACTCTTCATTTTCTGCATATACTGTACTGTTGACTTGTGAGGTGTTGGGTAGGATTTGGCAGAGTTCAGTCGTGTAGAATCTGAACTTTACAAGTCTTAATAAACAGCCATGTTAATAATAGCTAGTTAATAATCAGCAACTAGTTAATAGTGAGAATTGGTCTCTATAAAGTGTTACCAAAATAATGAACTGTGATGTAATTTTGATTACAAAAGAATTTAATAATTGTTCTGCCTTTGTACAACAGTTGTTGAGGGAAAGTTCAATTTGTATGACTCTTCTTTTAATGCTGGACAACTTAAATTTTAAACGATGACTTAAAAATGAAGTAATCAAGTGTTCACCTAGTTAAGAATGCTTTATTTATATATATAAATGTATATGATGTGGACAATGATGTGACTGATTATTTGGAATGTGATGTTTATAAATATATATTGATGTTTATATATTGTGATGTAAATAATTGTTATTTTAAATTGATTGGCAGCCCCTATTTTTCACATTTCTTATCAACTTGCCTTGTACTTCATGTCACAATTTTCCAGACTTTTTTTTTCTCTCCATGATATTGATTCGCTTAGTTGGTCTCAAAACAGCAAAAAAGAAAAAAAAGCTGTATTACAGGACAGAGAAAATGTAATATTGTATCCCTTGGAGATCATAAGAATGTATTGGCAAGTTCAGAGCCTGCTCATGATATATTGTTAAAATCGTCCCTAGTGCCCATAAGCCTTAAGCTCTCAATTCCTGCAAAACTCATTACTTTATAAAAGAGGCATTTGAAAAGCACTGTCTTTTGTTTACATTTTTTACAGGTACGTTGTGTGACTGCCACAGGAGCTTTTCAGACTTCTGACAATCTACGCATTGAGAATTCAGGTAGATTACCCATGATCTACTTCCCAGTGATGCCACCTGGCTTTAATATACTTCAAGTACTCACGATAGATAACATGTGGAGGAGTTTTCATAGTTCTCTTGTTTACTTCTTTTCATCTACTGCATGTCTGATCTCTTGGGTGGCCCACCATACGGAGACTCTCAGGAGAGACCCACCCCGAGGAGAATTAATAACAGACAAGAAAGCCAATGAAGTCTGAGAGTGCCCTACTGGTCCCCTGAGGACGCACGTTAAAGGTCGTCCAGACACTGTCACAGGTGAGTGGAGGAGAGAGGCTAGTATGCTCATGACAGCGTGTCCCTTTGTTGTATTTAAGAGCCTAGAGATACGACTGCCCGTCAGAGCGCAACATGATGGCTGTCATTCAGAAGTGAGACGGTGGCTTCGTTCGTGTCCTTACCCTGCTGAGAAGAAGACCTGTGACGTACCGGTGTCAACGGCACTGCCACAATGCCAGCCTTACTGCTGAGGAGTGCGATAAACTCCAGTAATTGAGTTGGTGTTCAGCATGCGCCTCTAGAATATCTATATTCCTCTCAGAATTGCTATTTTATTTCTGTGCTTTATGGGTTTCTTGTTGTTTTAGGTGTACAAAGCGAGTGAAAAATCCATCAGACTCGAGGGCTGACAGATGCCACCCAACGAAATAAACACTAACTGGCTTTCAGTTGGCGCTGAAATATAGTACTTTGACAGTGGAAGTGTGAGTACAGCTGTAGATTTAGCACTAGTTTGGTTGCAATACGTGAATCACCTGCAGGGTGTGCGGTCGTCTCTTCCCCTCTCCTTTTCTCCAGCAACCCTGCTCTCCACATGCTCCCTGCACTCCCGCGAATGATGATTTAACAACTACTATTCACATGGGTAGTCACATGAGCACAGCAAATTCCTCCCCGGGGTTGAGCTCCCCTCTGAAATGTTGTTATGAGAGTTTTTTTTTTCTCTCCTCCTCTGACTTCCCTATCTCTGTTTTCCACATTTTTTCCCTTTATTTTGAGTGAAAAAGAAGAGCATTTTTCTTGCAGATTCAAAACGACCACAGCTGCAACTGTCACAACAGCCCCCACAGCAACACTGCCACTTTTACAACTTCCCTACTTCCTTTGGTTTCTTTTGCCATTAGGAAAATTAAAGACACCCTTCATTCGATCGACAGCTTGGCTTTCATCTCATAGAAAAGACGAAGTGACACTAGTGTATGAGCTATAATGAAAGCTGCATTCTCTAAAAAATGAGACACCCTAAAGAAAAAAAAGAAAGAAAGAAAAAAAAAAACTCTAGGGTATATTGCTGTAAAATGAAGATCCCCTCAGGAAGTAACTTCTCCAGATCAGTTGTAGACAGCGGTGCCGATGGCATTCATATGTGCTCAATGCATGTCAAAAGCCACTGTGTGAGCTACTGTGTAGTTATTATTCCAGGAATTAAATGACATTCTCATTTCAGCGTATGCTAAAGATAACAATTCGCCCATTGATGGGCTCTTCATTACCGCCCTGATCTGGTCTGACTCCATTTTATCTGCCCTGAATGGTGTAGATAACAGCAGGTTCATTTCCATCACAGGTTCATCTCTATGAAATGCAAATGGTTTTCCTGTTCCATTTATTTCTCCCTTCAAAAGCCTCAGATATCAGGTATTAGCCGGAGACCGCTCACTGTTTGTGTTTGGTGTGGGGACAAAGGCAAATATTTATTTAATTTTATTTAATTCTTTGCTGTTCTGAGACAAAGGAATTATGAAAGCAGACACCGATGACAGGGCTTGTCAGGCCGCATGACCATTACAGTTAAGATAAATGCGAAGGGAATGCTTTCAGGGCTGCCAGATGCATTTAGTACAGCATCTGGAGATGTCCGATGAAGACAAGCGGTTGCTTTCCCGACAGTCGTCTGTTTCGAAAATGGGGAGAATGATCGTTCACTGGCTAATATGCTGCTATAGTGACATTTATTCCCCAAGGAGTTTGAGCTTTTGCACCATCCACTTTCTTTGTCAGGTTATAGTTTATCATTTTTTGAACGACCTCCAAATGGTCTACATCTGTCTAAATTGAGAGGTCTCGATATCTTTGTAGCCTAGCAGCTATACTCTAACCCACAAAGGTCCCGTTCGTTCAAATGAAAGGCCCAGCGTCAAAGGCACATCTGAAAATAATAGATACCTCAGATGAGATTTTAGAACACATGCCGTGTACGTACACAAGCTTGTGATTATGGGTTGTTTGATTACAACCGTTTACATAAGGAACCGAGGCCATGAGCATCTTGTTTTCTAGGGCTCTTTTGTGCCTCTTTCAGTTCTTATTATAGCTCTGTCAACAGCAGAGTTAAAATCAACTTTTGCTTCACCGAAAGCCACAGCTAAATATTAAAAATAGAAGTTAGCTCCCTTGCGGACATTTTGGATGCAGAACAGAAGGGGTATGAATCACTGCTTGACTATAACTAGCTACGTTTAATGTGCACCACAAATAATAAACAATAGAGAGTGGGTTGGCACTCATCGCAGTACAAATCACATTAGTGGACGCAGAGTGATGCAATAATACAGGACATATTTCTTAACGCTTATTGTGTGCACTTTGATGCAGACAATACAAATGTAATTACTCAGGCGCTATACTTCACGTCCCAGGCACTGTAAATTGTTCAATCGACTAAAAATGCCTCTTTATAGCATGAACTGGACTCTCTGAGGAATTTTAAATGCATAATTGCAAGCAATTATAGAGAAGGAATTTCAGTAGCTCAATTGTTGGAGAGCTGCAAGCTCATTCCTTTACATTTATACTCTAGAGGTTCACTGAGAATTCCTTCACAGGCAAGGCGAGGGTCTCTCCATGAGGGGAGTGCAATGACCCAGTTTCTCCACCCGGATCCCCTGCGAGTCGCTGTCGTTTGCCATGTATGACCACCTTGCTGTGGTTGACTCGCATCTGCAGCTGCTTTTAATTTGCTGGGGCACCCCGGTCCCTTTCTTCAGAGCCAACGCATACATGACTAATCGCACCAGCCATTTTAAACAACTTGAGCTCTCACTGGCGATAAATCACTTTGATCTGAGCTACTGTGCGGGTAATAGAGCTATGTTCAGGAGGGAGGGGAACCGCGGAGCATTGGGAGCAATTGCGTTTTCTCCCTAGTCAGCATGGAATTGTAAGGCAGGCTCAGGGACTGGGACATTGTGCTTTGAATCATTGTTTGCTTTTATGATCTGTTGAAAATCAACAAGCAAGTGCCGTTTAATACTCTTCTGTTTGGGCTAACTGGCTTCAAAAGCGATATCGGAGGCATGAAACAAGTTTTTTTTTTTTATTACAGTTAGGTATGACATAGGTTGAAAAGTGATCAACATTCATGGGACACTGTTATTCTTAGCACATAAAAAAATAAATATATATATATATATATTTTTTTTTTTTGCTCTGAAGCTTCCAACAGTTGTCCCATGGGAAATTACGAAAGCCCTTTCAACAGGGCGAAAGAACATTTTCAGGACATTGGGTGATGCAACACTCCCAAGCTTCTGCTCTCAGAACCGTGATTGATATCTCTGTGCTGAAGGGTGAAAACAACTGATGTGGAGTTTATAAATAAAACCTCCAAAAGGTGACAAAAGACCTTTCCCAAGAATACTGGGGAGTCTCACACTTTTTTGCCCTCCTCTTCTTTCTCTTATTCCTTTGCGAGGTTTGAGTGACTGCTATTCGAGTGAAAAACACACAATGATTCCTGTAATTGATTGTTCCTCTGAATGGCCTCACAGTGTAAGAATGCAGGCCAATCTTCCGTCATAATAGGGTACAGGATAGCGCATGAAATATTCATCAAACGCTGTTCACGATGCTGGCACACTCTGGCACTTCTTTGTGAATGTAAAACAGATTTCACACAGAAAATATGGAGCTAAATGCCCATCTAAGATCTGGGTTCAGAGCCATGCAGCCACAAAGGAAGTAACCTCTCCTGCTGTGGGAGAGGACATGATGACCCCGATTTTTACTCAGACTTACTAAAAATGACTAAATTGACTGAAGACATTCAATACTCGAGTGGCTAAGTGGCATTCAGACTGCTTGTGAGAGCAAACGCTCTGTGTTTTTAAGCTTTCAGATGCACTGGATAATTTGATTAACAGCATTAGCTGCTAATGAGCAGAGAAATGTAGCTTGGCTGAAGAGAACTATTAAGGAGTTGTTTTCATTTAAAACCATTGACTAAGGTCCAGAAACTACAGCTTTTCTAAGCAGAAGACTATTTTAGTACCCTGGGCCCGCCCACACTTCCTTTGACGCTATCTTCTGTTCGCAAGCAAAGTTAGTCTGGCCAAGCTGCCGATTTAGAGCATTTCAGATTCCCAAAAAAGTGGGAACCAATGAGAAACGAGCTCCCGCCCCCCCAGCATGACTGAGACGGGTGTAACGCGATGACGCAGCAGTTCTGCATTTTTCAAACATGGCGTGTACGAGTAGCAACAATCGTTCGACTCTGCTGTTGCAGCTGTCTTGGTTACGGCGTCTCCAAGTTCCATCGCTATGAATACTGTACGTCATCGGAATAAGTGGTCTGATTGGTTGTAGATTCGTCGAGTAGTATAGAGGCATCTGATAGACACAGGTTAAGTAAGGTAGCTTTGCCAGACTATAGCTCCTATGAGCTTTATAGTCGCAGTAGCCAGACTACTAATTCAGTTCACTAATATGTATAAGATGGTGCATAACGACTATGCTACGTGTACCCCACACGACAGCTTGAGTAAATCTAACAGAAGAACCTTGAATTTTTAGGGGTAGATAATGGAAAATTGTGTTTGGACAGCAATTTCCCTCCTAAAAGCATTTATTTTGTAAGCCTTGCTTCATTCATAGCAGATCTCTTAGGAGCTCTTGTCTTGAAAGCAGAATATTACTTATCTGACACTCCATCCTGCAATGTGGCAAGCAGGGAGACCTGAGGCAAGCGTTGAGACCAGAAAGAGCTTTAGAATTGCTCTGCTCTTAAAGTGTTTTTCAGGCATTACTGCTGCTGCAAAGCCCCAGTGATGGGAGTCATCATGTATCGCTCGCATAGTAACAACATTCTGGTCTCTGTGCTTTTGCCTTGGGTGAACAGAGGGGCAGCAGTTTATTTTGGTCTCTAAAGCCTAGCTCAAGACATAGATCTACATAAAAAGGATGAGAACCAAAGCTTGCCAAGTTTCCACACTAAAGCTTTAAATGTAAATGCGCCACAAGTTGTGATCCGAAGGATTAGCTTAGTAGTGGACAGAATAAAAAATTAAAGACTGCAATAGAATATGCCAAGGTATTAGTTACAAGTTATTTTCATAAGCTGCAAATGTAGCCAACTGAAGAGTTTTTAAGATTTTCAACATTTCTTGCATAGTTTGAATAGTTTTATCAAAAAATTGATAAACACATCTGTTAGAATGTTATCAAAATTATGCTAAATTAAAGGTATTGATACGCGGTTTATGTAGCATGATCAAATACACATATCCCGACAGCTATGATGCATCCATAAATAATATTCCCTTTAATCATTTAGTAAAATCAGTGATTTATTTTATACTGACTATACTTTGAATCACATCACAGCCCTCTCTAAACGAGGCTTAAGAATATGCATCTCCAGTGTTCATGATCAAGTGTTTGTACTCTGTTCTGTTTCTCTCTTGCTATTGGCTCACGCTTCTGTCGACAGCTAGTTTTTTCCGGTATCATGCAGAGCAAGTAGGTTCGGAGCTTGGTGGATTGTGTCAACAAAAAAAAGTTCTCAATGAAGAGATGGCTTTGAAGTTAACAGCGGCAAAATGGTGTTAACCTTTGGAGTGTAAATGGAAACACAGTCTTCCACTTACTAAGGATTTCAAGTGGATAAGGAAGCAGAGAGCTCTCTGAATGTCGCTTTATCACATAGCACATGTAATGTATTATACATGCATGCAGCTATTTTTCATATCCCCAATGCAATCAGATATCTTTTAATGTTTCATCATTTTGCCCCATTAAAATCTGTAAATGATGTGCCCAGTTATTAAATGATGAAGAGTTTCAAAGCATGTTCAAAGCATATTGAAAATAAGTTAATACTCTCAGTCAAGCTTTCTGGAGAGCCGCATTCAGTTGTAACCTTGGCATGCGGAATACATCTGTGTTTACTGCAAATAGCGACACTGTCTGAGGGTTTTTTGAAATTACTTTCTTTCAAGAGCTAAATTGACTTGATTTCGCTGTCTGCCGTCAATGCCTCTATAAGCAGAGAGAGCAAAATTATAGACCTAGGTAGAGCACAAGTGAATCAACACCTCGTGTTTACTCTTCTTACAGACTTTGGCTGTGTCATTAGTAGATGAATGAGCTCACCACATCACTGATGAACATCATTTCACATTCCAACAGCTTGAGGAAAGTATCTGCAAGGTCATTGGTGCTATTCAGTGTACCTCATCTTTGCTGTTCTACAAACCTAATCCCCTCCCCTTCACTAATAGCTCAATGGTGAGAAGTGAGATAAAAGATTGACATGTTTAATTGAATCAGTAATGCGGTAATTAAGCTTTTGGTGCATTTTAAATCAAACAGTCTATGAACGTTTTCTTCAAAAACTTGTTTAGTGTTGTGGTGTATCTTATGTATTTTTCCATCTTGTCATCCCTGTTGAAGAATAAAAAACCTGTAAAAGTTTAGAATAGGTAACGCTAATTTTATAATAATATGCTGCTAATAATAAACTAATGGGCGTAACCGTAAAATAAAGTGAAAATTCTTGTGTTAAACAGTGTAAGTGTGGTTATGGCTTCAAAACATTTTGAACATATTACAGCTTCTTAAAACATTAAACGGGTAGACAGACGCTTCTCGTTTTCTGTTTGATTTAAAACCTGTGGCAGATAGTTTCATATACATGTGTTGGAGAGATAAATTATGCACTGATCAATTTCAACGTGTCTGTTGGTTAGATTGCTGTCAAGTGAAAAGGCTAGCTATGTCATGTTTTATTTACACACTGGGCCTATTGTCATCTTTGATGACGTCTGTTTTGTTTTTCACAGTACTGTGCAAATGTCTTGCTTTCAGCAGGTCTTGAAAATCCCATTATTTGCCAATATTATGAACATTTTCTTATGCTACAATTTCCATGTTGATGATTTGAAAGACACATTGCTTAACAACATGCCAGCCCCCAACTAGTATGCAGGTCAATACTTTGCATGCATTGCCTCTCTCATTGGAAATCTTTCAGCTCCCACTAGGAGATGCCAATCATCTTTGTGTTAAATATTTTAGCACTGAATCAAGCAGGATCCCCCAAAGGGCTATTAACACTGACTGACTAGCAGAATCATATCTGCTGGGGTACGCTGGGAAACTACCTTTGATAAGTGCCACATTTAGGCAACAAAACAATAACCAGTCATCACATTGATGGATGACTTAGTCCATTTTAAGCATGTTATATAGATACAATTCAGAAACAGATCTCGTATCAGAACGGGAAATTCACCTTGACTATTATTCACATCTCAATGACTGTGAATTTAACTCCAAATCTGGCTGACAGATTTAACCCTTAATCCATTTGAAATAATGAGGCACATTCTGTGTATCTCGGTGGTGTTAAGAAGGGTTTCAGAAAAGTTAATCTGCTGAAATCTACCCTTATGTGAGAGAGCTATGTGGCAGGGCTAGTTCTTGGCACCCTGTGTAGAATCGAAACAGGATGTGAAAGCTCAATCGCAATCTAAATTGTGCAAGAGAAAGAGAACTGATCTCTGTTCTGTTCTCTGATTTTCAGGGGTCGACGTCTTGATAGGAAAGAAGAGGCAATGGAG
Source organism: Enteromius afrohamiltoni (assembly GCA_034779775.1). NCBI lineage: Eukaryota > Metazoa > Chordata > Actinopteri > Cypriniformes > Cyprinidae > Enteromius > Enteromius afrohamiltoni. Next base: position 11,475,789 of record JAUYWG010000048.1, read on the forward strand.
GATAAGGGAAATGGCCAGCACGTCAGCAATGAAGTGCAGAATATTTTATGTGTGTTGCTTGTACAGACCAAGAACATCACTGTGAGTCTGTTTTGTCTATCCAAGGTAATATCTGAGATTTCCCAAAACTGATATTAGTATGTCTTTGCTTTGGAGTGGCTCGTTGTCTGTTACCAGAGCAACGAATGACCAGTGACATCATGCAATTATTATTATTTTTCTCTCCTTCTTATGCCTTTTCTCTAATGTGGCACATAGGTGTGATTCATAATAAATAGTGAATCATATACAGCCAATGTGATAAAAATTAATAATATACTAACTCAAATCATTCTCGAAATTAAATTCTTGTATTGTACAATTGACTGAATTGTAATTCATATATATATATATAACGCGTGACTACCCAACAACAAAACAGGCTACAGACTTAATACCTTTGCACAGGCTCTCATTTTTCTGTTCATAATACTTAAGAGGAATCCTGGGGAGTGCCTGAAAACATATAAAACACTTCCAGAGGCGTTCACAATCCACCTGAGAGCCCCTGACTGGGTAGAGCGGATGTGTCATGTTCCCCTGCCTCTGCTTTACAAGGGAACAGTTTGTTTCAGCCAGGTGGAGGTCAGAGACTATTGCATCAGCTCGGTAAAAACACAAGCCCATAAGTGAATAAATGAGTCTGATGAGTGAAATAAAAGAAAATTGCAGACTCGAAAGCACCACCCGTCTGGAAGGAAGCTGCTCAGATTGGCCAGTCTGCCTCATTACTTTAATTATTTCCCCTTAAGATCTGAGGATTTTCGACACGTAGAGAGAGAAGGGGCAAACAAAGATTTGGTCTATTTTAGGACCTCTTTCAGAAAGCAAACAGCGCCACCATCATGATTTCTTGGAGTCTATCCATCTATCCTGCAAGGAGACCGACACGACAGCCCTAAAAAAAAAAAAAGCCCGGTTGCTGGACATGGTGGGTAAACAAACCTGCTCGGGGGGGCCATTCCTTGCCCCGGCACCTGCCACTATTACTGGAGAGCAGGTGCAACTGTGTTCATCAAGATACACATCAGGACACAGAAGTCCTTAAGAGTCGGTTGGGGGCACATTTTGCGAGGCTGCCTTGCAAACACAACATAGCAACAAGGTGAGCGAAGTAATTTCAGCTTGAATAATGGGGGGCGTCTCGTGAGGCTGACAGACGTGTGCGGCGAAAGCAATTTCACAGCACCTCTCCATTGCTGTTCGTGTGATCTATTCGAGGTGTTCGCCGACACCGCGGTCAATATGACAGACACCGGTGGTTCGGGCCTGATAAGGTAGCTTGAAAGAACACGGTTTGGGTGCACGTGCATCTGTCAACCACAGTTCCTTAAGAGACAACGGGCATTCAGAAAGGTCAGAAAATAGATGACATCAGCTTAACGCAACAGATGTTTTTGGATAAAGTGCAGCAGGGTTACAGCGTGTCCCGTTTTAAAGGGGTTTGCTTTAAATTCGGCTATATTAAGTGATATGACAGGCATCTAATCCCGCAGGAACCAGTGCTACAATAATTAGGATACGGTAAACATGATGACGGCCATGCAGTCGCCCATCTTAAACACATAGTGGCGTAAAGAATGATGGCTAACTCTTTATCTTCCCTGGGCTTCTGTAACAACATATGTTTGTAAGTAATTAAAAGAAGTTCCCAAGCGGTTACTATGTCATATTGAAATACAATATGGTGAGCAAATTACCTTTCCACAGCAGTTTATGCAAAGCTAGACACAGGAGACCGCTTTGCTTCTCCCTGCTGCCGCATGGAGGGATTGGCAAAGACAATCTCCTGCTCTATTGATGTATTGACTTCTAATTAGTTTGTCAGGAGCTGTACCTTTTAAGAGCATGGGAATAATTGATGATGTCTTACCTAGCAAAAAAACGAAAGCATTTCGTATTTCATCTAGTCTAAATAAGGGGAGGCGGGGCTTATGAAATATACAGTGTTGGTTTGAAATATTCATTTCTAAGCTACAGTGTTGTGATGCCCAGAGTTGCAATAGTTGCACATTCAGGTTTCATTGTTGATGTCAGCACTTGAGGTGTAAAACACACACACACACATACACACTCGTTGCTTGTCTAATATTTCCCCCGGACTGCCATTGAGAGGAGACCCCGTTACAGTTGGGCCTATCATTGTGTTTTAAAGCACCATTATACTACTCGTTGCTGGATATCAGTGACTACACAGGCCTCAAGTTAGCCGACCGCAGCAGTTCGAGAGTGCAAGTGCTCGCTCTCGATCTCCACAGCCCAGACTTCCAGTGTCATTAAGCCCATTACATGCCCTGTGAGAATCTTCACTGCTTCTACAGCTCAAAGTGATGACTCCTCAAGCAGGAGCGTGAAATATCTGATGCAGAAATTAGACTGGAGCGTCAGCAAATGCGTTAAAAGAATTGGCTGTTAAACGAGTTACATCCTCTGGAAGAATTTATGCATAGCGTACATGTAGTATACCGGAGCACGAGGTTTACATGTTTGTTGACACCCCGGTATTGGCAATTACTTACACGCCGTCCGTTTCTGGGTATCAACAAGAGTTGAGGAACTCTAATGAATAATATCTGTGTTTTGCAGTTTTGGTTATTGTAGCAATCGCATTATGAAAAATGTACTATGTATTTATCTATTCATTCTGCCGTTTTCTCCAACTCTGTGATGTTATTGTTTATGCCAAGGAAATCAAGATTGGATTCAGTCAGTTCCAAGAATACTAAACAGTGTGTGCAGATGTGTCTGTGTCTTTCATTCCCATTCCACAATTGTTATTCTAATCATTTCCTAATTAATCCACAGCCATGCACCATGCTCAATAATATCTCTTGGTCTCCACAATAAATTTGGATTTCTCTTACCTTCCCAGGGTTTGGACTCCATATATATCTCAGACTGAAGATACAGAGGGCCAATACCAGGAATACCACACTCAGGATGATGGCGGCAGTCTGGTAAGCGCGATACCTGGCCTTTCTTGCCTTCTCTTTCCCCAGCTCAACCTATAAAAACCAGTCAAGTTATCGTATATTTATATGGCGTGATTTCATTTAAATATTTCACACATTGAATTTAATATGCACCACAATGCTCAGCTAAGAAAGAAATAATCACACAGGCAGTTTGAATTCTTCCGAGATCAGAACAAAAGGTCACATTTATTAAAATTGTCCCAAATTAAAAGTTTGTCTGTTCGATTAAATTCCCAGAGCTTATGGCCGCAAATTAATAAAGAGAGGCTTTTGTTCCGGCTGAGTTCCAGGAGGGAGAGTCTAAAAGCTTACTATTCACAGTGGTGTTCTCCACTATCTCTCAGGACATGGCCAATCAGAATTATGAAATATGGAGGAACAAGCTTCAATTAGGCAACGTCTCTTGCTGAAACAGAAGCTTAAAGAACCAAAATAGCAGCGGTGACCAGGGGTGCTGGATATTAAGAGCTTATAGCCCAGGACTCTATAAATGTGTATGGTTTCATGCTTTGATTAAAATACTGAATAATGCACTTTATTGTAATAATAATGTTGAAATGCTGCTGTGAGTTGTTATTTAAATGAAGTAAATCTTTAAATATACTGTAAAACTAAAAGCCTCACTAAAGTTTTAAAAACATATTTAACTGTATGTACAGTAAAACAAATGCGAGTTTAAAAAAACCCTAGACTCAGGATGTTATTAATATTTTCACTTCTCACAAAAAATAGTTGCTGTATGTTATTAGCAATATGTTTAAAAAGAAATATCTAGCAAAATGTATTCTGCTAAGATATCTGTCTGGACCAAAATCAGTGCAGTTTTTTCTGATTATATTGGTGTGGTCTGTTGAACAGAAAGCGGCACCATCATTTCTTTCACTTTGTGACAGAATAAATAACAAAATGCGGCAGACTTTATGCAAAATTGTCAAAAAGTGGCTTGCGAGACTGCGTCTGATTTATAGAGCAGCCTGTAGCTCTGAATAATTTTATTTGTGACAAAAATTGTGACAAGGTAATAAAAAACATTTGGGGCTTGAGTCCCAGAAGCCCAGCCCTAATGCCGCTCTTGGTGGAGACTCCTGCGATTTATACTTTATCTCACAGTTTAAGACAAAGGAATCAGACAATGTCATTGAGGATATTTATTTCTGAACAATTTATTTTACTAAAACATATACTGTAGCCTATTCTTGAAAAGTGTAAATGCTCAAAATAAGAGTTTTTCTTAAATGCCCTGCTAAAAACATTAAGGCCAAAGCCCTCTCGCTACACATGACAGGAAACAGGAGAACAAACAATTAGAGAAGCCTGAAATTCCTCTAAAGAAGAATTTCCCCTTGCATGAAGCAAAAATGTTAATAGAGATGGAGCTGAAATCCAGAGGTTGCATAAGCAGTGGAAACTTGACTGGAGGACAACGTTCCATCTGCTCAGAATACAAATGGCTCTGAAAAAATACAGACGGCTGCCAGCAAAACAGTATTAAACCGGTTTAAGGTTAAGAATCAGCGAGGCAATTCTGCTGTAGGAGTCTACAGTGGTGAAGGGAGCGGAGGGCCCCCTGCTGATGAGAGAGAGTGAGGAAGAAACGAAGAGAAAAGAGAGGTAGAGCTGGAGGGAGGGTGCCAGAAAAGAGAGGAAAGGGAAAAATAAATAAGAAAAAGCAGACGCCGTAGACAGTTTTTATCTGAATGGATAAATTGGAAAGAATCTCCCTGTAATGTCTGTTATTTCACATCATTGATGGCGATGAAGATCTTTCTTCTTAAAAGAAATTGCAGACTGTTGTACAATTGCTCAAATCTATATTTATCATCACCGGCTCCATGCTATTCTGAAAGGGTATATTAATAATTCTCTGTTGTTATATTATTTTTGAAAATAATTCCACCCGCTTGATTTTCAGGCAGAGCAGACATATGATTGTGTATACAATGCTGAGAAAATGATCTTGATTACTTAATTGTAAATCATGTGGAATGATTTGCACAGTAGTTAACGTCTAGCCATACAGCCGTGCAGCACAACACTCAGCTGGAGAAAAGGCACAGAGAGCAAGAAAGCATATCAGAAAACTAAACACTCAAAAAGCCTTGCAGTCAGAAATAATTAACATTTTACCCTACCTGACATTCACATATCACAACCTTTGAAAAGAGCAATTTAGCACAAAATAAAAATCAATCTGAGATCTTCCACTTATCAAATCCTCTGTACTGAACCTTTTAAGCATTTAAAAAAAGAAGAAAATGTGATTTAGTTAATTGTATTATCTACTAAACATTACATAGAGAATCATCATTCCATCTGAATATTGATTTTCTTTGAGACTTTCTCCTCATTTTGATTTATGAGTTTTAACTTTCTAATTTTGCATCACATAAAAAATACTCACATCTTTACAAAGCACTTGTTGACTGCTGAAGTAAGGGTTATTTTCCATAATTGTAGCTGAAGCGAAGATAACCTTCTATAGAAACCTTCTTCTACCCAGAAGTACCTCTTACTGAAATCCAAAGAGCCAAACTTTCTTTCCAACAGTAATTTGGGAAGCTGATGGAGAGGGAGGGTTCCTCCTTCAGATGGGATGGAATAACTTGAACTACTGTGGTTCTTTTTTTGCACAAAGCAGATGTCCTCACATTCATCTATAAATGGAGATTATACTGATATGAGCGTTATTAGTGGCTCAGATTACTTCTATGTTTCTGCTTTCACAGTGGCACAAATTGCATCATTTAAAGCCAGAAGTTAGTGTCATTCAGCTCCTACCTACTTGGCCATATTAATAGGCAACACAATCACATCTGGTAATGTCTTCGAGGGTTTCAGGTTTACAGATTTAAACTCGGCAGGACAATGCACTCTGCTCTTCTTTGCTTTTCATAGCAAGCAACTTTAGACTTTGTAAGACTTTGTAAGCCCACATTTTTTCATTTAAAGCCACTTAATAATTATATCTAAAACAGTTTTTCATTATATGAATGTAAAAATCAGTAGAAAAAGTTTGCACAGTTTGATTATTGAGACTTCTTTCTAAAGTCTGCACTTGGAGACTGTGGATAATGGATAAAAGCTGTGATATTTATAACCTATAGCTTCTGTTATAACACCTATCTTGCAGTTAACCATAAAATGTGAGCAGAGATTTGAGGTGCTTGCATACCTTATATTATTTGAAGTTTGACCCAAGACGTTTGGAGAAATTTGACCCTGACTTGAAAAATAAGACATGTTGAGTACTTAATATTTCTTATACTTCAATATTTTACAAGGCCATCTCGCAAAGTTGAAAGCAGTGGTCCATACTGGAAATTACAAGAGATTCTGAAGGACTCTGTGGAGCTCAGTCAATAACATGTGAGAAGCTAGTGTTTTAGGCTAATATTTGAACAGCCAGTATCAGCCAGGTTTTTTTTTTCTTCTTTTTTTTGTGCTACCAGCTTGACTAAATCTTTACAGTTGCACTGGCATTTTCATTTTGCATAACTCATCTGTAAATCTGTTTCAACAGAAGAGTGGAGCTCCCATCGAGAGACATTCCAACCCAGCAGCACTCAGGACAGCAGAGGAAGGCTTTCTGAGCCATAAAAATAAAACATAAACAACACTTCGGAGAACTGGAATGGCATTGGAAGGCCAAGGAAAACAATGTGAAACACTCAGCCAGCACAGAAGATGAAATCAAGGAAATGCAGTAGAATGACGTACCAACTATTTCCAACTACATAGAAAAAAGGTGATTAACTTATTTATCGCTTCCAATCAGACAAATAAGGCATAACTGTGAACCTAACACTTTGTTTTCACCTAGGTTTTCACCATAATGGGCATTAATAATATTTCTCAGATTTATCAAGCTTATCATTGCTATTTTCACTGTTGCTTCATGCACTGTTATGTGAACTGCAAGCTTGTGCTGTTAATTAATGGGAACCGCGCTGTTTCTGAGAAATCATCAGCTACTTGCCATCTGCAAACGATGCCAGACATTGTTATGCTTCTCGTAAAAAAAGTAAAGAACACTAACTTAAATTACTCTTTGGACTTTCATAATTTTTCTCCATGAAACAAAAAAAACAAAAACAAAACTTTAAATTGAATCGTTGTTTTCCATGTATGATTGTAAAGGGAGTTTCATTTGCTCATGATGAAGCTTTAGTCGCCTACTTAACTACATATACCACAAGAGCCTCCTCTTCTCATCTCCTCTTTTCTATTGCCAAGGCTGCTTCTGTCAAAGATTCACAAAGACACCCACACACACTGCTAACGGAGACCACAACGAGAGCCTGCTGTTTCTAAAGGACTTGGCTGATGTCACCTGGTCGTGTGATGAGGGCAAGGAAAGGAGGATGTGGAGCTCATCTTTGGCCAACAAAAGTGAACCTATTAACCACAGATTACATTTCCCTGTGTTCCTCTGCTGAATGCAGGAGAGGAAAATAAGTATATATTAGTCTCTTATGTGACCATGAATCTTACAAGCAGTGATAGAAACTGAAAAAATGTATTTTTCGGTAGGCCAATTTAGCCCGCACAAGGTTGAATATTACAATTTTACTTCAGACGAAAGCATTGGTGCAGCAAGATTAACAAGCATCTTTCACTAACCTAATAAATAAAGGCATTCAGATGGAGACAGGGTCTGAATTAATTGCCATTAAAGTATAATTGGCATTAAAGCATAATTATGTTATTAAGAGGGCTCTATGAATCACGTTTCTCCATTAGATTCCTTGATGCTTAAGATGAAACGTAGGTTTGAGAGATGAGTACAGGTACAGTCTGGCCCCAAGGTCTGCTAATTGTATTAGATTTCTTAGAGCAAGCAAAGTGAGTCAATAAATATTTGAGGGATAACACTGATTCAGTCTCAGCGGAGAACCTTTGAACCGGCATGCTGGAAAACGAAATAAATAGAGTCGAGGATTACAGTGTTACAAATCTCAAAGTTAGCGCAATCGTCTCCCGCTCCTTACCTTCAGGGAAGAAAGCTGTGCGCTGTGGGATTTTTGCAATTTCTTGCATGGTGGGACAGGTGTATTTACTTTGGTAATTGTATTCCTTTTCCCAATTCATAATGTGATTAAATATTAATGCCATTCAGAGCACCAGAAAAAGCAGATCTCAGAAATTATCTAGGCAGCCATAATGCAAAACCGTTTTCCTCCACTTCTCAAGTCTTTGTTATTGTATGAAAGTGCACTGCAGCACTCTTTTTCACTTTCATATAGGTTTGCATAGATGGTCTATCACATGAATTGGAAAGAAAACAACAGTCTTGACATTTTATCTCCAAGGGCCCTCAGTGTCACAACCGGTGTCTCTGTGGCCCTCTCCGATTGGCAGCAGCGGGAACCTTCACCGGACTATTAGCGTTCCTACCTGGGCCCTATTGACCCATGCACCTCTGCCCTCTTCCGCCAGCTGTTGCTCGTATTTCAACTATTTAAGGCACAGACTTTGGCCTGAATAGTCACAAAGTATTATTGTTCTCATTAAGGTTTTTTCTTGTGTATGATTTTGGATTGTGTATCTCGTCTTTGATTCTCACCACCTGCCTCAGTGACTTATGCTTTCCCTTGGATAACTCTGTTGGATTGTCTTTGATACTCCGATTTGCTGGTGATTGTGATTCCTGCCTGTTTGACGCTGACAATAAAGCTATGCAAATGGCTCCGAACTCAAGTCTGACTCATCGTTACACTCAGAGTGCAATCGCAAACTATTTTACTTTAAATGTTTTACTAAATCCAACTGACATGTTTTCCCCAAACGTGCCTTAATAAAAGGCAGATGCCAATGCAAATCAATATTAGTGTTAATTATATTTGTACAAAGAGAAAATACAGTACAGAGGATATGAGTCGATTGTAATGTATTCTCATGGTTAGATTAGCCTAGAAACTGAATTATTCATTAAATCATTTTAATGCAGGCATTAGTGCATTAAAATCTCTTTTTTAAAGAAGAATATTAACTTTTACTGCAATGCATCCTTAATTTAATGTCACCTGAGAATGAGTAGAGAGGTAATTTGGTCGTTTTAATTAGGGATGTAGTTCAAAATAGAATAATGACTTTATTGAGTTTTATCTCACCTGCCTCTTGACATACCACTTTATGCCCAGAGAACTTCACACTGCTTAACTATTAGTGCAGCGCGTTCCCATGCAGTTTCTATGCAGATTGCACCTTTATTTTAAGATTAATAAGGTGGTTTGGACACTAACACTAATGAATGAAACATTATTTTATATAACGTAAAAAGGCAAAAGTTTGGATATATATATATATATATATATATATATATATTTATTTTATATATATCTCCAAACTTTTATGTGAAGCAGAAGAAACCTGCATGTTTAACTGACATGGAAACAGAACTTTTCACACCTCCGCCAGGTATGAGGCTTATTATTCTTTTACCATTATTGTTTTTTTTCTTCAGCCTTTATACTGCAAATAAAACATTTAGGTTAACAAGCTACACCGCTTCAGCCCCAGTAAGCATTTACCCAACTATTATAGAAAGTATTTCTAAATAAATACAACAAAACATTTTCTTGCAACCTTACGTGCAATATTAAGTAAAACAATGATTTATGAAAAGTACCACACTTGTTCTCCTGCTGCATTAGCATTAGCATCCTGCTACATAAGACAGTTATGAGATTAATAGTACATTTTTACTCAAAACCCACTAAATTTAAACCACAGTTGAGTGTTTGTAATAATTTCCTTTTGTGATCACTTGGAATTTGATCATTTAAAGTTAAAATATGCCTTTTTGTATGGATGTTCAAATTAGCATTTCAAATGTTACACGTTTATTATTATAAAAATATCCAAATCTCTAGAAAAACACATACAAACTATATCCTATCATAATAATGTGTTTATTGGCTTATAGTGTCTGTCGTCATGTTTCTGCTGTGTAAAAACCTTAACATGTAATGTTAAGCTCTGACTGAAACTCGTTGTTTGTGATGTTACAACCTCTTGATTCTTAAGTTGCCAGGTACAGTAGCTTATACATTCTGAGTATACTGCAAATTAGTAAAAGGATCTATTTTTTTTTATTAGTCTATATATACTTAACCAATGCACAACTTGGTATTTTTTCCCATGACTGGATTTTCAAACTAGCCAAACTGTGCAGGAAAACTGTGACCCTGGCAACACTGGTTTGCTGAACCCTAGCACACAGAAAACCTTCCACGCTACGATGACTGAAAGTTATGGTTAAACCTTATTAAATGATTAATTTGCGTAAAAAAGAAAATCTTCGAATTTAAAGGTTTTCTATTTAAATGCAATTTTGTTTTTGTTTTTCTGAGCCAAAAATATTTTTTTCCTGATTTAATACATTTATTGGCTAAATTTTCATTCAGTGTAACAATCTTGTCAGGGATATTTATTCATAGTTTTCCAAGCTCGGAAATTTATTTTCTTACCTTTTACTTTAAGATACAAAGTGTTTTGTTTTTTTTAATCATATTAGCGCATTGCAATTAAATAGTGTTATGCTTTCCTAACTCATAATCACTGCATTAATTTTCACATCGTTGAAAAGACTTACTTGAAGTCTTAGAATTAGCAGTCATATTCGGTATGCTGCACCACACTGATGATAGTCTAAATATTAAATATGTATTTTCTACATGACCAGTGTCCAGAGGTCACAGCGAATGTCCAAGCCCTTGTAGTTATGGCTCCTCATGCCGAGCGCTGCGGGATCCAGGAAGAAATCCAAACTCTCACTGCCTTCACTATCAACACCCCACCCTGCCCTTAGGCCAGGCACCAGATTTTTCATGTCAGCTGGCACACACCTACGTCTCATAAGTAGGTGTTTGACTTTCACAAGTCTCTCTCTATCCTGGCAAATGGACTCTTTGCCAAGGTTGCCATATCCTTGGGCTGTGTGGATGTCAGTTAAACATGCAGATTTCTTCTGCTTCACATGGTAGGAATTCCCTTTGGGATTCTATCAATGCTGCTGAATGTCTAATACAAGTTTTAACTTTTTTCAGAGCGGAAAATATCCTTCTAATGTATATAATTACTCCTCTGGTAAAAACTCATATTAAAATCATTGTCAAAAGGCAATTTCATATGTAAATGTATCTTAAAATGGTGAAAAATGCTATTGCTATTGATAGTTTTCCACTGATGACGAATGAACATTTGGAGTTAAAAAACTACTGTAACACCTTCAGCAAAAAGGAAGAAGCTGTTAATAAGTTTTCCTAATGTAGTAATTTGAATATTAGTATGGCTCTTTAATTAACTGTATTTACAAAAACGATATGTTAAATATATGGCTTAGGCTGCATTTAACGCTCTTAAATGGTTTAACTCAAGCTTCAGGCTAAAAAAAAAGAAAAGACAACTGTCAGGGAAAGAGAGATTTCTTAAAACATTCAAGCAGTATTGCAAGGCATTACTATTAACGTGACAAAAAATTATGTTCACTAGGATGAAAAGAAGAACGTCTTTTGTGGTGACATTTTCTGAAACTGAAATAATAAAAAAAAAAAACATCTAAAATGAGGACATTTTTTTTTCAAATATATATATATATATATATATATATATATATATATATTTATATAAAATTATTATTTTTGTAT
>JAUYWG010000048.1:11487692-11506013 GCA_034779775.1 Enteromius afrohamiltoni
TAAAATGATTATTTGTCTAGCTAAATATGCAGAAAACATCCCAGCTATATAAATATTGTTTAAATTTGATTTTATTTATAGACAGATAGGATCGAGCACCGGCAGACAGAACCACCATAGGCAAAGATCATAAACGTAATCCAGTCGAATTACCAGCAAACATAGGAAGAAGCAATCGAAGGTCCGTGGGGAGGTCGACAACGGGAAATCCAAAAAGACAAGACAATAGGAAATAAACACGAATGAGAAAACCAGGAACAGGGGACCGAAGAGCCTGGGGTGTTACCTATGTCTAGGCCAGTAAAACCTGACAAAGTTGGAAGGGGTGGACCAGCCCGCAGTGTTACAGATGTCTGATATTGGGACACCTGCAAAGAAGGCCTTGGAGGCCGCCATACAAGTTGAGTGAGCCTTGACACCCATCGGCAAGGGGAGACCAGAGGACTCATTTGAAGCAGTGATTGTCTCAACAATCCAGTGGCTAATAGTAGGCTTAGCAGCAGGGCATCCTCTCCTTGGCGGACCAACGCACACAAGCAATTGATCTGACTTTCTTCATAAGGCAGCACTATGGACGTATGTGTCCAGCGCTCGAACTGGACACATGCGATTCAGCTTCTCATGGTCTGGCTCCCCGTAGGGAGGAGGATAAAATGCCTGAAGTGGGGCCACAGAGAGAGCCTGCAGGTCACCCACCCTCTTAAGAGACGTGATGACTAGTAAAAATGAAGTCTTCATAGATAGATAGCAATCTGTAATCTCTTCAATCGGTTCAAAGGGAGGTTTCGCAAGAGCCTCTAACACCACTGCCAGGTCCCACGTGGGGACACGAGATCGCACTGGTGTTCTTATCCTCAGTGCACAGTTGAGAAAGCGTATTACTAGGGGGTGTTTGCCCACTGTTCTACCATCATACGGTGATTGTTAAGCCGATATTGCCACCACATGCACCTTTAAAGTGGAGTGGGATACCCCTGCAGAGAATCTAGTCTGCAAATTCAAGAACAAGTTCAAGAACTGTACCAACTGGGCAGTTAACAGGATCTTGCAGGCAGTCTCTGCACCATGAGGTGAAATATTACTTATACTTATACTTAAATATTACTTACTTATACTGAGCTAGTATTAGCCAGTTGTCGATATAGTCTAGCCTGTGAATGCCCTGAAGCCAGAAACATGCTGGGTGAGAGTGCTAAACCGAAGGGCAGAACCCGATGTTGGTATTGGTATTGGTATGCTTCTACTAAGGGAACCAGCCTCTCGAAGCTGACCTATGGTGTTAGAGGTGGTTGGTCAGCCCTTCGTGATGGCGGACCACCTTGATGACCACGAATTAACCGTTTTGGAGACCCCCTCAGGGGTGGTGTGCGACTCAGCTATGATGTAATTTGGTGGAGAAACCTGAGCGCGATGCCAAGGTCACTGAGCAGAGAGGGGCACCATATGCCGAGGTGGAAGCCTCTCTAACCCAGAGGGGCCTGCCCTCAGAAGCTTTGTGAAGCGATCGCAAGTGCCGCTCTGCCTTGGCAGAAGCGGGACCCGAACCGTGAGACTCGCCAACGAAAGCCCCGTTCTCAAAAAGGGCTTTCCAGGAGTGGAGCGAATAAAGCGGCAGACGCTCACAATGCGGGCAATCAGACCACACGAGTGCCGCCGCTGCATGCTCCGCTCCCAACCAAGCCACGCAAAAGGAGTGTGAACCCCCAGAGGTAATGTAGCCCGGACATGGGGGCTCACATCTCTTAAACAAGTGCTTTTACTTTCTACTGAGAGACATAATTGAGGAGGAGGACAAACACTTTTAAGCTAGGACAACAGATAAACTATGAGCGCGGTTCTGAATGACAGAAAGGCTGACACCGGTCTTACCTTGCATGCTTTTAAAGCAGAGAGTAAAAATATCATCTTACAACACCTTTTAAAACTAACACTAATTGAGACTACAAGAAGCTACGTAAAACTGAGTTGACGAAAACTTACAGGTCAGCTGTAAGGCCCTGATGATCTGATTGTCAGTGGTGTAGTCAAGAACATCTGTCATGTAAATCACAGTGGCTGGCATGCTACGTTGTATTAAGGAAGTCACAAATAATCGTAGGAGGCTGCAGAATTAACCCCTGCATGATCAAAACAAACATGATTTAGAACCAGTTATTCACGTTACATCAAAAGAAAAATATTATTTTTAAAACTACATCATTTTATGCTATGAGCTACAGCATGTGTGCTCATGTGCACTTCCTCTCAAGAACAAAGTAACCTGCAGACTTTTAAATAAAACATTCCTCAGACCCATGTGAAAAGGGCATCTTATTTGGAAATATCTCAAAATACAACAGACACAGGCTTTGCGAAGAAAATCCAGTATTTTTACTTTTGACTTCATCCCAAGACCTAGCCATTTTAAAAGCATTTTCCTGAGTTTTAACCTGTTCTTCAGTGAACAAATGGTTCAAATAATTCATGTGTACACAAAAGATAGTTGAAGTCCCTGCCCTTGATCTCAAGTCATCATCTCCATCGTTGCCAAAGCAATCACGACCTCATCATGAATGAAGGCTGCTGTTTACTGTATGAAGCTACTGAAATATGGGAAGGGAATAAGACTGCCAGGCATTTTAAGATTAAAAGATATTCGAGAAATTGCATGAAAGTGAAAATATTACAACAGATGTTTAGATGTTTATTTAGAAGCGTCTGAATATAAAGTAGTAAAAAGGAGAGGCGTTGGTCACTGGATTAATGACCAGGCTGAACTGCTATAAAATACCTCAGCTTTTTATGAATTGGTATGTAGTTGGTTTGGAACTGTAACTACACTGATATTGCACCACAGATGGCAGATAAAGCCATTTCTCACTAAAAGACAGAAAAATATTAGGGTTTACATTATCTTCCTACAGAAGAGGTTAAGACTTGTCAAACAGCTCATCAGGCTGCTCACCAGTTAATTCTCAAAGTTAATGAAGTCAACCACAAAAAGAATATCTTAATTCTACAGAGACGTTGCAGATGAGTCTGTGTACTGAATGAATTATTTCTAAAATATTCTGCATGATAAGGGTAACTGGCCGATCATTAAACCACAACTTTTGCCTAGCCTTTTGTAATAAATTTTCTTAGGTGAGAATGCGATGCTAAGATCTTCATTTTCATTTTTGCTGACTGCAGTGGATTCGTAATTGAGTCTTTTAAAGTGAGTTACTCAGTGCCAAATTGAGAGCTGCACTTTGCATTTTGAGACACTCCCGACATGACTGTTGCTTAAATGAAATCTAATTGCAGAAATCACAAATTGTAATTGCATCAAATTCTGATATTTTCTGTCACAAACAAAATAGATCTGCTCGCCGTTCAATGAAAAGATACAGCAATCAACTTTGTGTCTGTGCAGACAGATAAAATGAAACGAGGGATAGAAAACAAATCATAATTTGCATTGCACTGGGTGTATAATACTCTTCAAAAAGCAATATAATGTATTCACCTGCACTGCATCCAACTGAATATCTTTTGTATTATAGCAAGCCTAATAATTCTTCTCTGCCTTGGCAGTAACACCAGGTTTGAGTGCATGCTCCGATTCGTCATTCATCTACTGTACATAAAAAAAATATGACTGATTTACATTTATTATGTGGATGTCAGTCAAAGTGAAGTGAGGGAAGAATAGACATCAGTTTGCCTGAGATGAAATGAATTAAATTTGTTTTCTTGTTATCAATGCGACCAGAATAGCTTGCAAAGTTGTAAAAGTATTTTGTTGTTAGGAAGAGTTTAATTTACCAAAATGTATTGAGGTATGGGGACAGTCTCTTTGTGAATCACTGACAAAGTTTTTCTCTGTCCAAGAGAAACATTTCTTAGTGGGCAGGGTTATAGTCCAGAAATACAACCTGGTCACATTATAATTTATGTATTGTCAGTATGTCACTCTACTTTGAAAAAGAAACTGTTCATGCAGCTAAAAATGAAAATTCTGCAAGGAAAACTTTTGGATTGCTGCAGTGCATACTGCTTCTTAGCTTGAACAAGGTGAGCAATTATTAGTGCTTGAATTAAACTCACCCAGGATGCAGACAGTTTCCCGCACGGTTTTCCATGCACCATTATCTCTCTGCATGTGGGAAGAGACGGATCGTACAGAATAGTGAAATGAACTTCTCCTCTGTCTTGCGCTCGACTGCAATATCCAGGAGATGGATCATGTGAGCTCCGCTGTCTGTCACTTTCAATGCTGGTCGCCACATCACATAAACTTCTGGAGTGGCTGTTGTCCATGTCACCAGAAATCAAATCCTACATTGAAAATGAATAAGTTTGGTGGCTGCACACTATGTACCCCCTATAAAACAACAACTTGGATAACAACTCTGTATTAATGAAATAATTTAACAACTCTATATTAAAAGAACAGGGAACAAATGCATGAAATGGAAGGACTTTGCTGTTTCTCACAGTCCCAAATTATGATTTGTCATTTTATTCCAATTCATCAAGTGGAGTAGACAATGCTGGGCTGAGGTGCTGCCAAGTCCTTGAGAACTCATTTATTTGATGGCTTTGCTATTTGATTGCCCTTATGTAACTTCCTAACCTAATTTACATAACACACTACATTAGTCTTGGACACAGGCACCCTGAGTAGGTGCATAATTAGCCTTGTATCAGTCCATTCTGAGTTCTGTTTCAGCTAATCTCTCTGAGTATTTCGTGAGAGAGGGAGAACCATTATGTTTACATGCGGTAATAGACCACCATGGTGATGGCTCTTGATTTGAGAAGATATCTAGAACATATGGACAAATTAGTGCTACAGACAGTTAACACAGCATTATGGAAGTACTGCACTTTATAATCAGAATATAATGACACAAATCCACAAACAGGCTCTTTTTCTCTATTACATGATTATTTGTCTATTCTAAATAAATAATAATAAAAACATAAAATGAAATCATTAAAATGAGTTAATCTATTGCAAAATAATAACAAAATTAGTTAATGCATTGTGAAAATAATTTTGGCCACTGTGATATTGTAACGAAGGCTCAGAGTCGTGCGGATCCATATGCCAGGCTTTATGTAGAGAAGTCAGCAAACAAGGATAATCACCAGCAAACAGGTATATTTCAGACAATCCAAGAAACAGTTCGATAAGCAGGCAGTAGTCACAAAGGCAGGCAGCAAGAATTAGAGTCGATATAAACAGCCCAGGGTCATACACGGAAAAACAAACACGGGGTAGAATGCTCAGAAATATCTCCATGGGACGATAAAACTTCGCAATGTGTTCGCTAAAGTCAGCGCCTTATAAAGGCGAGTAAACAAGGCACACCTGGGGCGAATCAGCCGAGGTACGTGGGGCAAAGGAGTCCGAGTAGGAACTAATACTCAGGCAAAGGTTCCCGCTGCTGGCGGTCGGAGAGAGAGCCACAGAGGCACCATTAGTGACAGGTATAGCCAGAATAATTTTAAAGACAATTTAACAATGCACACTGCTACTAAAATGTGTAATTTTATAATGTAATAATGTAGTTGTTACAGTTTTTCTTGATTGCTAAGACACATTTCTTGAAAGCTGCTCTCCTTTTCTCTAAACTGTGAACACAAAACCCTGGTACCCTTAGTCCGGCCTCCATTGTCATACCATGGACAAGAATATCAGTCAATGGTCAATGATCAACCACAGTAGCTCTGATTTCAACTGATATTACTGTTCTTTGTCCTCGCTGACCACCTCGACCTGCTTGACCTCTCACACAAACTCTTCTTCTTAGATTTCTATCCATTGTAGTGCCTCACAAACCAGTGCTCTGGCTTATATGTACCCTCACATCATTAACCACAAGTGTGTTTGAGCTGTTATGTTCAACCGGTGACACATGAGCTTTAATTGTGTTTGACTTTTGCTACCTGTGCTCACTATTATGCAACACAGATGCATCACAATGACAATGTGTTGACAAGATGTGTCTAAACAGGTTAAAATGGCTTATGGTTTTGCCAAAAGAGTGACTGATTCAATAAGTGGGTTCAGGCAACTGAGAATTTGGTTTAGACAATAGGGTTTAGTGTTTTAGCAATCAAGAAAAACTGTAAAAGAGGAAGCCACATGGGGAATAATTACAAGTAGCTTTTTACAGTATATTTATATACAGAAGAGTCATTCATGCAATCACAAAACACCATCCCACACGATAATGCAATAAACATTCATTAAACAACAGAATAAAATCAACAGTAAAACCCTAATGTATATAACATAATAACATGAACAAAATACCTTCAAATGTGATGTGTCAAAGTGAATTCTAGGAAATCAGTTTACAGTTTTAAAACATTATTTTTACATTATATTACAGTTAAAATGGCTAATTTTGTACAGTATTCAGTATATATTACGTTTTGTTTATTTATTCTTTTTTTTGTACAGTAGATACATACTGAAGGAGAGGATGGAGTTTCCTGAATGAATATTATTATTAATTTTCATTTCATATTAATTTTGAATATGATCACACAATGAATCAGTATTTAACTCATTAAATTACATAACCATATTCCATATGTTGAACTGTTTGATTTATCTAAGTAATTCCATCCATAGAAGTTTCTGTGAATAGAACTGTGATGTGTTTCAAACCAGGCCCCGAGGTCAACGGTACCTGCCTGTCTGTGTACGTGTGTTATTTTCAAGAATCAATTGTTACAAGGATCAAGAATCAACTGTGACATTTATGTATAAGATATTAGAGTTTTTGTCAATCCAGTTCCAGCCTGTATTTTATTTCATTTTACATAGACTGTGAGTAACCAGCCATACTGATAAGAAGTTTGGTTGAGCTAGGTAGCCTTGAAGCAGACTGGTGTTATGTGTGTGTGTGTGTCTTTTCTCGGAGAAGTTTGAATTGAATTGAATTGCCCGGTTTGCTGTCTGAGTTACATATTTCGGCTGGTCCGGATGGCCTGGCGCCAAAATCCTCATCTTCTTCACCTTGGGATGTGCCGACGTCCTTCCATGAACGTCTCTAATATCGTCTAGCTTTTGGAACAGAATGATCAGGATGACTAATGTTTTTACGCAATTAGCGACCTCTGTTAGAGTATATACACTTATGTCTGTAAGATGTACGCAGAGCAGCCTACGAACTCGATGCAGAGTATTGAAGCTTACTTTTCTTCAGTAAATTTTTCTTCAATTGATTCCATCTCTGACTGGTATTCATTCAACAAACACCTGGTGCTTAGGGTTTTTGGACTGTTATTTCCCCTACATACTGTACATACGTATGCATATACATACAAAAATACACTAACACACACATATGAATTTATATATATTACACATACATTGTTCGTCACATCAAATTCTCAAACATGGGTTTGTGAGGGAACTGCAGGCTATTTGTAAGATGATGAAACGTTATCAATTAAATCATTTGATTAATTTTAAAATTAAAAACCCTTCAGATTTTCATCAACCAATATTGAAGAACTATGAACAAACACGTGTTGATAAATTATTAAAATATTAATGGAAGAAAAAGTTTATGAATCTCTGTCTTACACAATTTTAACAAACTGAACCTCACTGTAAAGTGTAATGAATATTTAATATTTATCTATTAATATTTCATGACAGTTGCTAAATCGGACACATTAAGATTTGCTTTTCCAACAAGCTAGGTTATGTTCTGGCCAACTGACATGTCCCTAAATGAATACAGTAATAAGTCAACTAGTTTAAAAAAGTGAAGTAGCAGCTAGATGACACCAGAATCGCTTGAGCATGAACACCTATGATGTCTATTCAACAGTGAATATGAGCAACAGATGCAAATGGTCAGGAGAGAAGATAATTTACCCTCTCTGGCCTTAAACTGGAGAAGAAACAGATGGAAGACTCACTGACTCTCCATGGGCACTGAACACATTAAAACACCTCTAAGCCGCAGATGCTTTAACGCTACCTGTGGCGCCGAGCTAAATGCCTCTCGATTGAGCACTTTCTCCTTGAGTTCATTTCCCTATTTCCATTTCCTCCTTCGTTTGTCTCATCTAAAATTATGCACAGTTTTTGTTCTAGGATTTGCTTATGATTGTTAGAATTTTCCATTATGTCCAGGTAATGGCAATGTTTCAACTGGCTGTGACCAGCGTGTGCAACTGAACTGCTTAAGGCATTGTAAATATGAAGTCTGTTCCAAAACTGATAAAGCCAGTCCACAGCTTCTGTTTACACCAGGCTTAAGCAATGACATATGTTTTGGAAATGAACATCTGCTGAATCAAGTGTTAATCCTATAGACAGCCTATTTGACACCCAGGAATCTCTGATATGAAGCATGTTCTCTAATTTACCCTGTGATCCAGCAAACTGGTTTTCAATAATATGCTGAACTTCTAAGCTCCGCCACACTAAATCTATTTATCTGGTCTAAAACGTTAAGCGAGGCTTTTTTAAGGGCCGTATCTCACAGATGACAAGAGGTAAATCTTTAATCATTGCACTTAGTGTCAGCAGATGCATCCCTACTTATCTATCAAATCCTGTAGATTTGGGTGCCTCAACACTGATGTAACACTCTACCCTGATGAAAGGACCTCAAGATGACGGTATTTACATGAATGGCAGAGCAAAGCAGAGGAGATGGAGGATGGCTGCCATGCCACCATAGGTTGTCTAAAGCGATCTTCAATGGAAGAGATTATCGAAAATCATTTGTTCTGGCCCACATGGGATGGTTGTCATAATTATTTAGCTCAAAAAAGCATGCAAAATATCAGATTTTAACTCTCCCTCAGGTTAGTCAAGATGTAGATTTCAGATCCAGCAGATTTGGAGAAATTTAGCATTGCATCACTTGCTTACCAATGGATCCTTTAGAGTGAATGGTTGCCATCAGAATAATGTAATCTCAATAAGTAATCCATTCCGGTCCAATCAATTACATCTTGTAAAATAACATTGTGTTTGAAACAGTGATTGATATGTCTATTTTTCTACAAATTCTTTTTTTTTTCAGTAAAGAACGCAATATTATGGGTAGAATCCTTAACTAAAGCAATGGTTAGAAGTTAAAAAGGTCTTGAATCTTGTTAATTACTTATAAAAGCCCCGAATGGCTTAGCTCCTCAGTATCCTCAGTAAGCAAGCTCTTATCACATTATAGTCCTCTACGTCTGCTGTGTTCTCAAAACTCTGCCATTTGATAATACCTAGAATATCAAAATCTTCTGCGGGTGGCAGATCTTTTTCCTATTTAGCACCTAAACTCTTTTAACCCAATTTACCTAATACTGTTCGGGAGGCAGGCACACTCTGTCAGTTTAAATATAGATTAAAGACACCTCTATTTACTCTGGCTTATACCAAACACACTAATACACATTTATTAATCAAATCCGTTAAAGGATCGTTAGGCTGCATTAATTAGATCAGCCGGAACCAGGAACACTCTCCTTAACACTCAATGTACGCGTTACACCGTAAAAAGAATGGCATCTACGCTAATATTAGTCTGTCTCTCTCTTATTCTGTTTCTCAGTCCGTATCCAGATCAGATGGTGTATCAGCACAAAGAGATGATCTTCATCGGAAAACAAAACACCTAGATGAGGTTTTTTTCCACCTAGATTTTGCCCTGTGGACAAATCACCGGAACCAAATGCACACACACACACACACATACACACACATAAAATCTCACTTTCCTTTGCACAATCTGACATGGGCTTAAAATTGAACTGGAAATTAGGTGCTGGGCGGCTGGCCAGAGGAGAACTGGACCCAACTAAGCCTGGTTCCTCCCAATGTTTTTTTCTCCATTCTCTCACGTATGGGTTTTGTTTCCTTGCCGCTGTCACCTCTGGCTTGTTACTTGGGGGCACCTAATTTCTAGTGATTATTGTCGTTTTGATTACAGAGACCATCTCTACAATTAATAAATAAATAGTTTAATCTTGTCATTATATATTACCATCACTCTCTATTCTTCTATTTGATAATGTTCAGTGCTTTGCTACAATCTGTATTTTGTTAAAAGCACTATATAAATAAAAGCGATTGATAAATAAAAGTGAATGACTGAAAAAGCTTTTCACTTCTCAAGATGTTAACTGATGGACTGTTGTTGTGTGAATTACTTATTGTGATGCTTTTATCAGTGGTTTGAACTCTCATTCTGATGGTACCCATTCACTGCAGAGCCTCCATTTGTGGCCAAATGATATAGTGCTAAATTTCTCAAAATTGATTTATTTTTTTTTCAGTTTTTGCTATTTTTTTAGAGCAGAGGTTTTGTTTACAGCAAAGTGACTGTACTGTAAATCTGATACTCAAGTAATTAAGGTCGCTGTAAAATTTTGTTTTGGAACAACACAGAATTATATAACAATTTCTTGTCAAAGCATTTCCCATACCACTACATGGCTAAACACGGTGCGTGTTTGCACAGGGTCAACATGCAACAATAGAGAGTCAATAATAAGATTGTTGCTATGGCCACAAAATACTTTACATAGTTTGTAAGAAAAGGGTTTTATGAATCATTTTTGTGGACTAAAAGTAAAAGAACCACAGTGTACTATGTCAACTGACCCGTAATTGCCTAGGTTAATTTGGCCTTTTATGGGGCTGTCACTGATTAATTGTGCAAAGTTGCTTTTTTTCTGTGCCACTGACAAGTAATTTATAAAGTGAAATAAAAAGACACCAACAGCTCTAACAGTAAAAGGTTTTGAGTTGAAAGACTCAGGGGCTGTTCATCCTTTGTTCACAGTAACATTGCAGAATTTTCTTGGAAACAGATCACTTTCTCCAGCAGGTGTGTGAAAATTGCTTCTGCGTTCACCCTGTCTTTAGAAGAATATGTTTGACTCTGGCTGAACATCATTTAGAGGAAGAAATGACTCACTGGTCACTTTAAGGACAAAAACCACAGGATAAATACAGGCTGTGATGTGCGTAAAGAATAAAACTAAACATGAGACTGGTTAGTTTTATCATTATTGTGCACACAATCAAAAAAAAATTACTTTGCAAATACTTTAACAGCAAGCATTATTATTATTATTATTATTACTATTATGGAAAGCAGATCGGCAGATGTATTACTCAGTGAGATTCCTCATCAAATTATCATCACTTCAGGTCAAGGTTGAATACCACATTCTGAGCTCTCATTTTCCTCTTTGCATTTTCTTCATTAATTATACATACGATAACATACATTAAACTATTCATTCAACTATTCCTGTGCTCGTCAGCTAAACTTGAATCGAAGGCTATTGGCTAATAAAAACTTTATGATTTTACAGGTTAAATGGAAAAATAATAATTAAAAAAAAGAAGTGCAGGCAGCACTTTATTAGGACATTGCAATGTTATCACTTTAAAGATATGCTGAGGCGCTTATGTGAACCTTGCCAAGATTTAAACGCATCGTATGCTATTTAATATGTCTGGAATAAGCTTGTACATCCGTATTTTAAGTACAGGTATGCTTGAAAATTGCATATTATCAGATATAATTCCAGAAAATAAAAAAAGAGATCGCATTAGCTTATTTCATTCAAGCCAAGGATCTAAAGACCATTATCTGAAGTTCATCAACTCCATTCTTGCAGCCCTACTCTAGTATTAAAAATAAATCAATAAGCTCCCTGAGAATCTCTGAAATTTCAGGCCAAGCGCTGAAGTAGCAATCAGAGAAATAATGATGAAGAAGTCGGTGGAAATATTGTAGTCCCTGTCTGCTGTCTAGCACTTCCTATTGATTTGGATCCCCACAAACCAGGATGGGTGAATATGTGAACGTCGCACAATGGAATCCATCTGTAAGCGGTACAAAAGACAAATGGAAATTGCCATACAGTATTCTCTATGCTAGTTTCCTTATTATTATCCTGTGTAATTCACTCAACAGGATTAGCCTGACTGCATTCATTTTCAAGGTTTTCTGCTGAGGCACAATCATATACATTGGTAGTCATCTTTTTTTATGATTAATTTCTAATAGATTTTTATTCTTTTGGAGTTTTGCATCTTTGGCATGAAAAATAATGTCAAATATAGATTGAACTCGTCCTAGTCTGCGGTCTTCCAAGAGCCATTTTAATCATGTTCTTGACAGGCAGAGTAAAATTGGATGAGCTGGAGGCTTGGAGATGATGCACACAAACTGTGAAGGTCACAGGCAAAAAGCATGTTAGCACTGAGCTTTGATGTCCTCTAAATTTGAGTGAAATTGACAATGTTTTCATATTCAGATGAACGGACCTTGTCAGAGAATACACATCTATTACCGTCACAAAACATCAACCAAATTCAGTGCGGCTGCTGCTCGCAATGAAATAACACTTTTAAAATAAAGTTTAAACCAGGATTTCTTTGTTATATCTTTTGGTATGAACTTCAAACCTGTAATCGCATTCTACCTGTGACTCACTTTTTGAGGGCAAACACAAAAGCCAACACGTCTTCATAACAGCATTCCAAGAAAAAAAAACATTGTGTGCCTGCGGCTACAGAAAAAAAATTAAATAAACAATAAATATATACTGAAATGAAACAAGGTGCATCCAGCAGCTGTTACCGCCACCTTCAATCTCAGGAGAAGATGACCGTTTGAGTGGTCAAAGACACTTTCTCAGCTTCCAAGCGATCCACGGAACTATTTAATCATGTCTAGCTTCACCGTGACAAATTGGCACGCAGCGATTGGTTTAGGTTTGACTACTTTAACCATATGGTGGATGGTGATATAGGTGGCTGTTATCATGCTCTGACTGATGCCTCCAGTAGAGATTATTGCTTCATTTAGCCAAGCTTTATTGTTGGGGGTAGGAAAGGTGGGCGCTGGGAAAAGTAACTGTTTATCGAGGTTCTGTGTGTGGCAGCGCACCTGTGGCTTCAGACAGTCGTTTTCAAGCCTGGCTGTATGCTGGTGAAGTACACTATATGAAATGGATATTTTCCTGGCTTTAGTTAAAGTAAACGTTACGCCTCACTAATTTAGTCATACTGAAGACAATGATTCTAATTATAAAGACAATCTAAGGTATAAAGGATACAGTAACTATATCCACAATAGACATCATTAATTAAGCAACTTTGTGTCCGGTGTATGAAGGGTATTGTTACGCGGAGCTGGATAATAAAAGGAAGGAATTATTCATTACACCATTATTCATTCATTGTCTTTCCCCCAAGATGACCTAATATGTGAAACAGGCCCTAATTATGAAGCACATGATATTTAATGGCTAATTTGTACGATGATATGGATGTTGATATTAACATATTGTGGATTAGTCATTTCCAAAACCATGTGGATATGTGGCATTTACAGAAATGTCAGCTAAAGGAATAAACAACCTACTGTGTCTTCCCCTTTCACAGAAAAGCACTCATTAGCCTGGAATGTCAGTGTGTGTGTGTGTGTGTGTGTGTTTGTGTGTGTGTTTACTGTAATCCACAGCTTTTACTCAATGAATGCACAAATTATAAAATGTTAATGTCCTCTGACTTCGGCACTTGTAGCAAATGATGGTAATGTAGGATATCATTTTGGAATTATTAGTATATGCAAGGAGTGAGAATGAAAGTACACACCACTGACTAATTTGTTCATTAAATTGGCAAATCTAATCACATGGTCATTAGTAATGTGTGTCTGGAAAGGGTGGGCTGATACTATGACACCCTGTTGCTCCGCGTCAGCGACATAGCATCAATGGTCATAAATTGGATTATCACATTAGGTCTCAGCAAAATTAATCTTTCAAACTATTTGTTTCATTAATTATCAAATGACCTTTTGAACACTCAATATAGTATCATACAGATTTTTTTTTTCATTTTTATCTGTATACTGTTAAATAGAATTTAAACAAATAAATTATTTAAATAGAGAAAGCAGAGTGAGATGGGAAATGCTAACAAAGCACTAGCACACAAAATATAGGCTAGTTACCTGAACAAAGTAGTTATCACAATTCTTGCAGTAGTTCCCTGTCTACACTTGAGTACTTGTACTGCGTCTGCTAAGACTCCTAACTGAAGCCTTTTTTAAAAACTGCACGGCCATTGGTTAGTGCAGTGGTATCTGGATAAACCAATCGGTTGTATGCTGTGCTGCGCCAACCAATGGCCGAGGCACCTGCAGAACCTCGCCTGAGTGAGCAGGGCTGTCTATATATAGTGGCTGCTTCGACACTGGATTCAGATTTCTTCTCCTTCAGCGACGTGCAACTTTGCAGTCCTGACTAAAAAAGTCAACGCCATTGAAAACACCCTTGCAGCTGGATATTTCCACTGCTGGCATCTGGCAAGAAAGAAAAGTCTCAGTAGAGCTTGCTTCTGATAGGTAAGATCTTAAAACATCTCTAGCTAGAATCCCCATGCAGAATGAAGTGCTCTCACTGAGAGCATGAGTTACATACTCCACTCGTGACCGCCTTCTCTGTGAAGGCTACCCCGCTCGCCTGTTTACCGTCTCTCACAAAGTTCAGAGACTGAAACGGCAGAGCAATGGGAATCAACACCCCTCGTAATATTGAGCGGTTTTATTCCCCTCGGTGGATAAAAGCTGAAAATAACTACAGCTATGTATTGTGTGTGGCATTGAAGTTGCACGCAGACAGGCTGCTTTCACAATCTATTCGTCGCTGACTCTCTCATGTTTGAGTATGCTTGAGTGAATTATGCCGACACAATCAGTTGCCTCACTTATCTGCAGTGTGTGTTACATGTGAAGATTAACGCATCTAACCAAAGTTTTTTGAATGGGAATGGGAATAGTCCCTCATCACAGGCCATTCTTGAGATTCTCCTGCGAGGGGACAGCATATCAATACACGGTCCTGCCCTTTGGTCTCTCCCTGGCCCCACGCACGTTTACAAAAGTGCATGGACGTGGCGCTTTCCCCAATGAGACAGATGGGAATCCGCATCCTGAATTATATTGACAACTGGCTCGTTCTGGCAAGATCGCGAGAAGAGGTGGAGAGACACAAGGCATTTCTCCTCTGCCATTTTGACCATCTCGGACTCATGGTAAACTTCGCCAAGAGCATGCTGTTGCCCAGCCAACAAATAATGTTCCTGGGCACTGTAATATACTCAATGTGAATGAGAGCGTCACATCCACAGCGCATTGCGCGGACTCTTACAGATGCGACCTCTGCAATACTGGCTAACGGTGCGGGTGCCGCCGCGAGCCTGGCGTCACACATACAGCTCAGAGTAGACGAGCCTGCATTGCAGCTATCCACTTATGGAAAGGCAACCAGTGGCTGCAGAGAAGTGTTCCCCTCCAGATAGTATGCAAGAGAAAGGTGATAGTGACGGACGCCTCTACGAAAGGGTGGGGTGTGCTGCACGAGGGCTCGCCAGCCACAAGCCTGTGGTGAGATACAGAAAGCAGCTTGCACATCAACTGCCTGGAAATGTTAGCATTATGGCATGCTTGTCATGTTTTCCTGCCGCAACTGAGGGATAGACAGGCCCTTTCGCCCTAGCACCATCCCTACGTGGGACCTGCCCACTGTGCTTAAAGCCCTTAGAGACGCGCCCTTTGATCATCAGTTAAGCGAATAGGCGACCTGCAAGCGATGTCTGTGAACCCCGTCTGCCTGGAATTCGTGCCCAATGACTCAAAAGTCATCCTGAAACCAAGGTTTGGTTATGTACGGAAGGTGCTCTCTACACCGTTCAGAGCGCAGGTGTTATCTCTTCCGGTGCTACCCCCTAAAGAGGGCCATGACTTTAACCCCCTCTGCCCTGTCAGGGCATTGAGAGCCTACACTGAGCGATCAGCTGCATTCAGGCGGTCTGACCAGCTGTTTATCTGCTTTGGTGTCCATGCTAAAGGGTTACCGGTCTTGAAGCCAAGTGGGTTGTGGATGCTATTTTGCTACCCTACTCTTCACTGGGCCAGGACTGTCCCATAGGAGTAAGAGCCCATACAACTAGAGGCATCGCCTTGTCATGGGCGTGATTTCCCTGTCAGAGATTTGTGAGGCGGCTGGCTGGTTCTCGCCGTCCACATTTGCCAGGTTTTACAATCTGGATGTCCCGCAGTGATCGTTCTTCACTTACAGCGCGGTGGGATTGATCTGTGTTCCCATAGCATCTTAGCAGACGCAGTACAATTGAAGTGTCGACAGGGAACGAATAGGTTACTTCCTTAACCCAGGTTAAGGACATTCTATGCAGCACTGTAAGTGCCTGTCACTTCAGTCGAAGTAACCTGAATCCTGTGGCTATATATTGATGGCCCCACCCACTCAGGCGAGCTTCGGCAGGAGCCTCGGCCATTGGTTCGCGCAGCAAGGTGTCCAACTGATTGGTTTATCCAGATACCACTGCACTAACCAATGGCCGAGCAGTTTTCACTGTGTGATTAAAAAAGACTTTTCCCATAGTGTCTTAGCAGATGCAATACTCGTTCCTGTGTCTCAGGGAACCTGGGTTATGGAAGTAACCTATTAGTTTTTGAAATTTTACAATTGCTGTGAACATCTATGAATCTGTTTTTATTATTATTTAAGGGCTACTCCACCCCAAAATTAAATTCCAAACCCAAAAAAGCTTTGTTCAACTTCAGAATCTAAATTAAGATATTAATTCACAGTATTTGTTGCCTCAAAGCTTGACGACAAGTAAATGTCTGAAAGTAATTGATCTGACCAAACAAATGTGGCATTTTCGATGATAAACATATAATCATGACATAACCCTTTTTTCTGAAAACAGATGTAGTGATTAATGATGTGCTATAATCTCTCCCATTACTAGCTCATACAACTGATAACACTGATCAATATAGGCTGTCACAATATCAGATTTTTGTTACACTATGAAAATTCTATCTGTTTTTAGCTTTGTACAGCATATTGTTTTACTCCAAACAAGTGGTTTAAATAACTTCCTTTTGTGATCTGATACTTTTTAGAGAATGAGTCAGAGTATTCTATACAGAGCAAGGCTGTCGATTAGCATTAGCTTAGAAATACACATGCTAATTAAACTAGCTGAGAGACTTGAACACAGAAAAACCAGCTGTTGCAGGCGAGAGTTGGTTGTTGTCATGCTTCATCGGATAAAACATTTCTTGTTGCATTTTACTCATCTACAGCAATAGCTGAATGCCTACAGGGATTTCCTGGAACTTCATTTCCACTAATGTTACTTCTATGAGTCTTGCTTGTTTATTTTCTGCCCTCGTATGTCGAGTATGAATTAAACAAATTACATGTGAGTTTAGCGCTGTAATATGACACTGGCGTTGGATTATTATGTGTTATATTGTTCTGTGTGTACTTTTAATTTGTAAATATTGTCAATATTAGTCTATAACAACACCCCAATTAACACAATAATGATATTTCATTAACCACAATTATCATTAATACCACTATATTGCGGCATCGTTTACCATTATACACATTTATACAAGAATGGAGGGCCTCTTTAATACATAGGCCTACTTACCAATATGTAACTCCATTCTCCCATCCTTCATTATGGAAAACGTATTTATGGCCCTGTCAGTCAGTCTTACTTTGAGATCCTTCATTAATTTGGAATCCATTAATATTTTTGCAAATATTCTTTGTACCTGTTGTATTAACCACATGCAGGTTTGATGATGCATCAATGTGACATTATCTGGAAGCTTATTATATAGAATGGTGTAAGGTCTGAATTTCTTTAATCCTTCCAAGAAAGCATGCAAAATGCTGAGACCTCCAAAAAGACAATAAACTGTGATCTGCCTCACCCTGCGTGAGAAAGAGAAACCGGTGGATCAAAGGCATGCAGTAGAACAATAAAACTGAGCTGAAACAACCCCGGACAGTAAACAGACCCCAAAGCAGACCCATGTTTACGATCTGCCCCCTCCCAATTCACTACCTCCAGCAGCTACAAGCTGCGCACCAAGAATCTTCATGGAAAACCACTAAAACTTAAAATGTCATATCTGGTGTCTTTTAATTTTCATATTTAGATTCAAATGAACGGTCTAAAGGTGAGTGTTTCAATGGTCTCAGGTTCACAGTAATCATGTATATTGTTAAAACATTTTTATAGATAGATTTGAGTTTGTAACCGAAGAGAAAAATGGTAATTTCTGGCCAGCTGCAAGAGAATTGCTGGCAGGCCAAAGTCTCGGGTGTTTTATGACTGACCAATTTGGGCTTTGGGTGAAGGTTTGTGTGTGAGTGTTAGACTATATAAGGTAAAAGAGCAAGCAGGACATTAGGTTTTTCCTCTGAAAGCAGAGTGACCTCCACTCGGACATACTTTATGTA
>JAUYWG010000048.1:11527309-11559428 GCA_034779775.1 Enteromius afrohamiltoni
TTTTAATTTTCAGACAGAATTCCCCAAACACTCCTCCTGTCTAGCACTGGTCAGACAAAGAAGTATTCCTGCCCAAACGCACCCATTGTAGGCAACGTAGTTATATCACTTAAACCAACACACAGCAATGCTGATTATAATACTTTCACTTCTTGGACAAATAAATCTACGAATGGCTTATTTAAAGCAATGGCGAATTAAACTGAAATAAGTATTCTGTCATGGAAAACAATGACACACATCATCTTTAATTAATTTAGCCTATTCTTTATCAGACATATGCAGACATTGAGATTAGTCAGAGCACAGAGCCAACCAAACCACAGCGACCACAGAGCAGCTGGGATTTAAGCGCTTTGCTCAGGGGCACAACATTAGCGGTCAGAGGATTTGTCCAGGGCAAGATATGAAGCTGGACCTTCCCGCTGGCTCATGGTTCGGAGGTCTTAGCATTGATCCAAACACCCCTCTATTTTTTATATAGGTTCAAAGTGAATTTTGAACTGTTCGCATTTCATTCTCACAGGTGAAGATACAATTCCTGAGATTGTGAATTCCAATTATCATCAGAGAAAATGTAATTCACGACAGGCTGAAAACCAGTGCAAAACTAAACCAGCTTCCCATTTCTCTCTCCCCAGAATTGGTCTCACTAAGTTATGACCCAGTAATAGTCAAGCTTTGTGACACACTCTAATGACCAGAGAGTTAGAACTCTGAAAGCAGCCAAGCTGTAATATCGTAGATCATTCCAGTCTCTTAAATATCCTGGATTTACTGATCAAGTGGTCCACAGGAAAGAAAAAAAAACTCTGCATAGTATCTTTAAATAAAATCAGAAGAATCAATGACAGGCTGTTTGGGTGAAGCGCACGACTGATTTCCAAAAATCCATTTTCAAAGAGGCAGAAACCCATAGATATAATAATGGAGGTCTTGTTTACCATGGCCGGTGGTTTCATTGGAATAGCATGTGATTAAGGTGGCCGAGATGTGTCGCCACGCGAGGAGTTGTTTGAAAGGCAAGCGAAAAGTTGTTGTTTGCCAAAAACTAGCAAGATTGCCGGCTGCCTGGGGAGTTCACAGGGATCAATACAGCAGGAGTGACAGCACCAGACTTGATTAAATGTGACTGCTACATCTGGCAGCCGTGGCCATTACTTTCCCACTGCCGTTCCCTGGGGTCAGGGAGCATGAAGTGACAGTGCCCAAGCAAACCTCCATTACCCCTTTTCCCTGCCCTTACAGGTAGCTCATAGACATGTCAGTAAAATAGTTCCATTCTCTCGGCTACGGCGCAATCGAGCGCGACAATCACTCGGTGTGTTTGTTTGCGCGTCCGTGGGGGTGTTTGCATGACAACTGTACGGATCGCGTGAGATAATTACAAAGCTGCGTCCCAGTGCCACTGTGCATTAACATTTGCTTTGTGAAATATCTCCCCTACATCACGGCTGAGTGATAACGCTGGTATCGGAGACAGAATGACATTAGAACAGTGACTGAGGTTGATATTGTTAATCTCCTCACTCGACACACATGCCATGCGCGTTCACAATGGATCAGCGTGAAATCAATCCAAAGGGACCTCTATAATGGTGACACACAAAATGCTTGTAAATTGAGAGTGTTTTCAGTCAGAGGCGTAGCTCCAGATGGAGCTCATGCGGTGTTTAAATAGATGCAACATGTGTGGCACCCCAGTCAGTAAATGCAACCTGCTGATAGCAAATCACTTCAAGCAGATTAAAGGGGCCGATGTCTTTGCCTCTATACGAACATATGAATGACTATACAGTCGGCGCTTCCTTAAAGTCGGCAGATTTCCATTTAGTCGCCGATGGTTACACCACAATGACAAACGATCAAACGTCAGGCGCGCAAATGGTACTTCTACTAGCGACAAGCCTAAAGCTGAATACTTTACTGGGAAAGGCACGAATAATGGCTTCAAAATGAATAACAACTCTTATAGAATAAAATGAAACGTATTTCATTTTCTTTGTATTGTGTGCTTGAGAATAGTCAACCAATAAATATCATACTTTTTATTTTTAAAGGCAAGTCATTTTTTATTATTTTGAGCTTATGTAAAGGATTTTCAGAGCAGCCTTCAGAGCAAGACATATGATAACATATTTGTGTCTGAAAAGCCAGCTGCACACAACAGTGTTTACTTTTTGAATTCATCTGTTTTAAAAGAAATCATAGACTAAAACTAAACTGATCCGTCATCTTTTATCAAATACAGGAGATTTAAACACATTTTGAGTGTCTCGTAGAATGTTATTTTTTAAAAAGGATATTAAAGACTTGTTTGGATGTGAACAAATCTAATAGGTTTAGTCTTTTAATAATAAAATTGTGTAGAATTGATATAATTGATATAAGTCACTTGTTGCCACCTACTGGTGAAAGGACATGCTATAGACTGGGTTAGTGAAACAATATAGGCGCAATATACCAAATATTTTTGGTGAGCCACATAGTACATTAAGAATTATATGAATTATACAAGTCATCTTTGCAATATGAAAACTATAAGAGGTTACATCTTTCCATAGGATTTTTGTTTAGTTTTGACATACATCTGGCCTAAGCCCTGGCCACACAAAATTCTATCCAAGTACAGATACAGATTATATTGTCCTTGCAACAAGACACATACACTGATAATAGTTTCAGTGTGCATCTATAACTACAGAGCATCACATACCATATGCATCTGCTAAGGTTAGCATTCAGAACATGCGTAATTTTAGTAAAGCAAT
Organism: Enteromius afrohamiltoni; assembly: GCA_034779775.1. Taxonomy (NCBI): domain Eukaryota; kingdom Metazoa; phylum Chordata; class Actinopteri; order Cypriniformes; family Cyprinidae; genus Enteromius; species Enteromius afrohamiltoni. The sequence goes on from JAUYWG010000048.1 coordinate 11,530,081, forward strand.
ATCGCATTGTTTTTCAGGCAGTGCTTTTATGATTGTTTTTTGATTGTTATGTATTCTGATAGAACTGACCCTCGTCTCATATTCATATCAGGGCTTCATGTGTGAAATGAGAAATGTGCGGGTTACAGACATTTCTCAGAGACTTGTCCTCTTTTGACTTCAATCCTGTTTGAACTCAATCAGGAAATATTCAAATGCGTGCTGAGCAGCCTCCGGCCACATCTGAGTTTCACTGCGTTTCAGCGTGATTTTACAGTCTGTGTTGCAGCTGTTGATGGCAGTAGAGCACCTGCTATTGAAGCATCAGCTGGGGGGAAGAGACACGGACTGTCTTGGAGTTTCAAAGCAAAGGGAGCAAAATGAGCTGTTTATTATGAAGGTGAAATCTTCATGAAATGCACGTCTCGATAGAAAACCGTCCCCTCCCCCTTGGCTCTGAAGCTCTGCTGCAAAACTGTTAGTGGCTCCAGAAGTCAATACAGAAGGAGCTCAAGATGAAAACACGTGGTTTCATGATGTCAAGGGTCTTTTAAAGCAAAAGAAGTGCATTTCACCTTATCTCTTGCATTAGGTGGAGAGAGAAAGAGAAGCATTCGTACAAAATTAATATATTGTGTCTTATGACATTAAATAAAAAGTGTGATTATGTAATATATGTACTATTGTAGATATAATATATGTATTATAATGATGTCATGAAAGAAATTGTAAGAATATACACCATTTACGCAGTTGTGAATAAGTAACATTTTGTGTTGTGAAGGATAATTGCAGCCACCGCCATTCTATACTAGTTAGAGCATGACATAAACACGAATGAACATCAGAAGGCATTTTGTAAATGTGTCTAACATCAACATATTGCTCATTCAGGATTTAAATATAAATGTCACATAATGTTACATTCATATTAGGAAAGCCATTCATTATTCTTACTGTAAGTTAGTGTGGAGATAATTATTTTGCTAAACATATGTACTGTACAAATCATTGTATTTTTACTTAACATCAGTGTTTAATATATGTTTGATGAAAACATACGACAGCCATCTTTAAAAAAAAAATAATAAAACTAACTGGAGTAGAAATATAACTGTTAAACAAAAGTTATTATAAAAACAGCTCAGTTGTTCATTTTAACTTTTAAAGGCAAGGTAAGCCATATTTCAAAAATGCATTAGTTGGGGCAGAGTATCCATGTAAATACAGCTTTCCAGCGCTGGAGACAAGTCAAGGAGCGGAAAGGGCTTTGATTGGATGCTGAGATGGCTTTGGTTTTTCTGGATAGGTGAGTAACACATTGACAGCTAAACTCAACATACAGTACACTGGACACAATGAAGTGACCGCTGAAAAGCATTTGAAATTTGTGTCAGCATGTCATGAATAGAACACGGCTGGGTTCTCTTTTTCCTTGCTTTTTGTAAAACAAATAAAATTGATATATATCCAGAATAACTGACTTTTGAAATTTGTGTCAATACCCAGCCCTAAAATGTTCTCCGTGTTTTGACTAAAATGTTTGGAAATACGAAAGAAAATAAAATCATATCAATTTCGTAATCCAAGCATTACATGATCACAAACAAAGCTGTTTATTTTGTTGTCTTTTCCATTACTTCTTTCAGACTATGGCTTGACTAATTAAAAGAGCATTTGTATTAATATAGCGTGATTGTTGGTTGCGTACAAGCCTGCTGTGAAATAACATATAAAAGCTGCTGCAGCCCCTTATGGGATGCCACTGACTCTAATTCTGTGGCTGTCACCCCATGTGTCTCTCTTTTAGCCCATTTCCTCAGGAATAACAACAACACTGCAATGTATTTTAGCACATGATTTCATCTAACTGTATCTGATAGCACACTCCACATCTCCGCTCACTGACACCCACAAGGACTGTGAAAGCAGCGTTTGGCGTTGCACCGCTGATGAACGCTTGCTCTCACTACATAATACCTTTTACAACAGCGATGACAAGCTGCAGATTCAGCTGCTGCGGGTCATCAAAATGATTCACGGTGAGAAGGATCCCATTTAACCTCTACCTCAAAGCCAGCGTTTCAGAAGCCCACTTCCCAAGTCTCACCTTTCTACACCAATCTCGCACTTTTAAAGCACTCAACCCAATGGCAGGAAGGAAGTTTAACTTATTTTAGGTCCGGTGGTGCAAAGGAAGAGAGTGGGCTGCATGCTTATCAATCTGCTTGAGAGATAAACTGCACATGGAGTAATTACAGTGCAACTGACTGCAATTGTGCTCAAAAAGCATTTGACAGAAAAGGGTGGTTGAGGGCGTTTTAATTGTGCCTGGTGTTGCAGAATAAATAAATAACTGATGCAGCAATGCGAACGTTCAGTTTCTCTTTGCCACGTGTCTCTCATGGCGCTCAATCATGAAGACATTAATTAGCATCATCTTAATGAAGACTGCATTCCTTAAACTCGCATGCAGGTGCAATGATGCAGCCAAATGAATCATTCTTTACTTCAAAAACATCTGGATTATCACTGGGCAACATTTTTCTGTTTAATCATTCTTTACCTGGGATATATATATTTATTTATATGTAACATATCTATAAATATGTTTTAATTACATTTTAGTTATAACCTTCTCGCAGCAGATTTTTTTTTCTTTTCAACAGGTGTGAAATTAATCCTAGGACCTCCATTAGACTGGATAAGATGTTGTTGTTTGAGTGGGCAGACCGGCTCATTAAAGTGCCATTCTTCACAGGCTTGTCACCACACACAAATCAACACCAAGACCGCTGTATATTGATAAACAGTAAGTTTCCAGCATATTCGTCTCATTACGCATTAGGTTATTAAGAGAACCATAGTGACATCAGCTCTAGGGAAATGCAATTTTCACTATGTTATTCGCCATCAATACCAGGTGCTTAAAATTGCTTAGCTAATATGTATTGATAATATTGATAAAGTCACTGACTGCTTTATTCTTTCTTTTTTGTTTGTTTGTTTACATGGTACACACAGTTTTGTCAATTATGAATAGATATACATAGACAAACATTTATCTATTTCCAGCCCAGAGCACCCTAAATCGAACAAAAGTGCTAAAGTCTTTTATGAAAAAAACCCAAACCCTGTTTCATTTGAACTTTCTATACACATTGTATTGTATCTTTTATTCATGCACACACAAACACACACACACACAGATACATGTGCATACACAGACACATGAGAGGTATGTAACATACAGAGACACAAATACACATGAATAAAAACCTAATATATATGTGCACGGACACACATATCATATGAAATCGCATTAAGCATTCACAAATTAGTATTTTTTTTTTACCATCATAAACAGCTTTCTTTTTGTACTTAAATGTTTCCAGTCTATAAACATCTATGATTTGCACTCTTGATCTCTTTACTGTGATAATGTACAACACAAAAACCTGCAAGAATTAAACGAAGAAGAGAAGTGAAGCTATAAAAGCTTCACTGCATCTTGCAGCGGTGAGACATACAAATACTAAAACAAAATCAGCTCATATAAACCCACCAACAACCAATTTCCTTCGCCTCCCGACTATTTCCCAATATTCCTCCAACATCGAAATTAATAGCAAGTTATAAAATCTAACAACTCCTCAGATGAGATGTGTAACGCATGCACTAAAACCAGGTCAGCCTAGATATAACTGCAACTATAAATCAGAAACACCTCCAAACCGCATTGATTTATATGATGCATTGGTTTTTTTTGCACTGAATGAGATGGACTAATCGCTAATGTTTTAGAGCAATATTTATGTGGTCCTGTCAGGTGAAGTTTGATTTGTAAACACGGGTGGCTGGCGTGGAAGCAGAGGCCAGATACAAACCGGGTGGAGGAGATATTCTGTGATGACAGGTGAAAGCTACAGTCTGATCAAGCTCTGTCTTATATTGAAGATTTGCCAGACCACAAACACGCTCAACCAATCCCTTGCTACACAGCAACGATGAGCTCGGCTGATATGAGCCTACAGCTTTTTCTACTGCCACTCTATTCAGACGCCTGCCATTTCCAATACAGAGCATCACAATGAAGAAACCGCTTTCTCTTAAGTGGAATAGGACACAAAAGAATAAAATACAACAGGACAGAGCAGTCATATTGAGCAGGAAAAAACAGCTTTTTTCTCTTAAGGAGAACATCATGACAGAATAACCTGTGTACAAGAATGACAGGTATTATGCAGCAGAGGAAACATGAAGAACAACCAAAATTACTTTTCCCTTCAATACAATGAATCAAAAGTGAGATATTTGCTTAAAATAGACTGATAATGACATAAAATGAAGTCAATTTTAACTAGTCAAGTACGTAAATACCCTTGATTTTGCTTTTTGCATGTCTGAACAGGTGAAAAGAGCTACTTTATTATCTGTCTGAATCCTGTCTGCTCTGACGTGAAACATTTAGCAGCCGTGAGTTACCTAGCTGTTTTATTTCTTAATTTAATGTGTCTTGTCTCACCCTCTGCAGATTCCAGGTGCACAAACACTGCAGTCCCACAGCTGGGTACGATATGGTGACGGACTGCCACCATGTTCTGCGGAAGAGTGATGGCGCAGACGTGTCGCTAGGCATAATGTTTTTATGGACGCCTTGGGAGGTGAGAACCTTCTGACAGGAGAATGCATTCAACTCGACATCAGATCCCCAGGCTCCAGCAAACAGCTGCTCCGATCACCCTAACGCTGAGCAGCAACACCAGTGTGTCTGGCATTCGCCTAAAAATATAGTTTAATTACACAAGCAGACCTCCTTTGGGACAGCAAACGCTTTTAAAAAACGCCTGATTGCTGAGTGAGAGTATTCTCGCTCAATTTAGAGAATATGTTCCATGCAAAATCTGAGCGTTTCTTTTTTTAATGGAGTATTTATTCGCATGCAACTGGCGGGGTGTCGACTCACACCCTGGGTACTGGATATGGGATATTAAAGCTTTTAAATCAAAAGTTTTCTTTCGGATCCCTAATGAATTGAAGAACATCAAAAATTAATGTTTGGGAAATTTGCTACAACCGCCTACAACCAACACACTTATTGTGCAGTAAATGTAAAAAACACTTTTCATTTCCAAAATGTTTATTTGATGGTTTAGGGGTCTGATATACCAAATTAAAACCTAAACCCCTTCAAAGTAAGTCACAATAAAATATAAAAAAAAGTGTAAATGTAAATGTAAATGTAAATGTAAATAAAAAGCAGTTTATGTGCCACATATAATTAGCAAATATTTTATTAAATTATAATACTAGTGGCCAAATCACAATAATTATTGTAGCCTCGTTATGAAGATTGACAAGCTTTTAAATGTATTTATAGAATTATAGTTGTCCTATATTTGCTAATTCAGCAATATACTGTAAAGAAATTTGGATAACGGTATATACAGTATACTGCACTTGTACTCTAAAATACAGTCACATTTATTTTTTAGGAAGCAAAAATAATGATTGATCACATATTCTAAAGGAAAAGTCCTTGTGTCACACATTACATATGATTATGCTGTATATTACATACATAATTGTGTTTCATCTTATCGGTTATGTACATAATGGAGATTTGTGTTACTTCTCATGTTCTCTGCATTACTTTATTCTCATGTGTGTTACTATGATGTTTTTCCTTTATACCTGAAACACTGTCACCACATTTTTCATATTTCATATTTCAACATTTCACCATTATCATTCTATAACTTACAGTTGCTAATAAGGGTTTTAGGACTTTGCACATTTTAGCCAGTTTGGGCAGTTGCATGACTGTCAGTAGAAGCAGTCAATTAGTCTGTACAACCATGTTGTGTACACTGCTAATTATAATAAAGTTGTTAATGAACCAGCTTCAAACCAGGAAGTATTCCTTGAAGACATATGAGCATTCACAATGCATCCTTTGTAGTCTCTTTTCTAGAGCTGGAATTAGCACTTTCATTAGTGGAGATTACAGTGTGTTTGTTTGAACCGGCTGGGGTCACATCAAATAATATGTTTGTTTGGAGTAGAGAGGGCCAGGGCACAGGGGAAGAAGGTCCTAGTTATGAGGAGCAGCGCTTATCTGCACAGCAAATACCCTGAGTGTATCAAAAAAATACACACATACACAATTTAATCTAGGTTTAATCTAAATTTAATCTAAGTGCAGTGCGACAGTGCTCGCTTGTAAACAAGCCTGTCCTCGGTATATTAACATTTAAGCCGTATCTGTCCTCGTCTACGGCATCTAAGGGGTAATTTCCTCTGCTGCAGTAACACACCCGGGCTTTAAACATCAAAAAGTGACTGTATTTGATCATGCCCCCCCACTGAGAGACATATGAACATATTAATCTGCTGACATATGTCTGATTCTCACAAAGCACTGGATTGTAAGGTCTTTACAAGCTAAGCCAAGAATAGGATTAAATAGCTGAGACCATTTGGAAGTCTCAGATCATATTAACTAAGTATGGTGGTCCCATGACTGCCATCTCCGCACAAAAATAAAAAAATAATAGAGAGAGAAAGAAAATGGGATTATTATATCTGCGTATAGAATACAGAAGAAGCTAATGTGACAGGTAATATTAAAACCGACCCTATTATTACAGGCAGGAGGTGAGAATCCTGTTTTATCAACCGAACGAATGTGATAGATTTTCCGCCGCCGTGTTTGAAAGTCACTGAGGAAATTACCCATCTCACATTCGTCAAGTATTTTCATTTGCGAAACATTGAGACTATGCGCCTACCAAATCAAGGAGTTTGGGTGTATTCTCTGATCCACTGAAAAATATGCTGAAAAGCTTGCCATTACTCATTCAGAAATTGCCCTACTTTTTCGTACAGGACCCCTTGAAATATGCAGCACATTTGTTGGCTTTCTACTAAAAACCTCGCTGAATCAGTCTCAGTGCACTTTCAACACAGCCGCAGCCACAACAGAGAAAGAGGATAATGCATACTCAACTTTCCCTCATTCAGTCGTATTAATTAATATAACTGGGTACGAATCTTATTTTCAAGGTTAGACTTCATTTCCTTCCTCTGCCTGTTCTTAGTATGAATTCCATGTTAAAATGACTGAAATCTTTTTAAGTGAAATAGGGGACCTGTTCCTGCATTAGAAGAAAATTTGATTCACACCAGAAGGAAAGCACTTCCAGATTCAGCTCTCTTTCCCCACGCGTTGGCTCCCTGAAGAATTTATTAGACGCAGCTTTTCTCTAACAGGAGGCTCAAGCAACTCCTCCTCGTTGAATTATAGAGATCATTTCCCATTAACCAATGTAATTAAAAGCAAAAATTCAAGGGCTCACTCAATGTTAAGATTATCACTTCAAAGACAAGCTGTTGACACACTGGAAACAGTTAACTCCTTAATAAATGAATCATGAGGTTGTGATGTGGTTGGAGAGAGCGTTCACTCCCTCCGCCAGACCTCACTCATCGTGGTCACCATTAATACAGTGAAAAGAGAGCTTTAGTGTATCTGCATTCCTCCTGTGTAAGAACAAAAAGATCAAGCACAAATTTTGGACGTGGCCTTGATATCCCGAGCAATTAGGGTGGGATACAGGGTGTCTAATCAATTTCTTAAATGCAGGAGATCATTAAGCTCTCATTATCGGTGAACGAGGCTGGAGAACACACACAGGACGCAACGCTAAAGAAGATCAAAAAAAAGAAGCTGGGGAGTGACAGCATGAAACCAGGTCTTGCTCACTGGATTCATTAATGTCTTTAGCCAGGAAGTAAATGGAATTCATGAAATTAATTTATTGAAATTAATTCCAAATACACTCTGCACCATAGTGATTGCACACCACCAAGGGCATTCGTTTTGGTCCTGAAAGCCTGTTATAAAAATTGTATTATTTAATAAAATGTTCTTTAGCCTGTTGCATGTGAAAGAGGAAACATACGAGCCCTTGTTAGAAGATGTATCACTGTTACTATTCATAAAAAACACTGTTCAAATAGAGAAAGAATGTAGAAATGTTGCAAAAACATAATGAAATTAAAATGCCATGCATGTAATGAGAATATATACATACATTGAATCATCTACACAGAAAGTGAAGATGGTAAAAACCTTGAGATAAATATATTATGAGATGCTCTTCAAAAACATTGCACGTTTATAGTAATGCAGCTTGGGATATTATTACTCTGACTGATGCAGATAAACCATTCATTTTCACATTTTGACAATAACTGATGAATAGCTGATGTTAAATTCTTGTATAAACAAACTAAAAATGAAACATTACTAAAATCAAGCATGTTAAATGCCATACACTGTTGTAATGTTCAGTTTGGATTTTCATTTTAACATTTAAAATGACTTAGATTAATCTTATGTAATTTAAAACAATGATGAACTTGTTAAAAAACATTTTGATTAGCTACATTCATGGAAAAACACATGTAGCAACAATTTTGTTTTAGAAATTGTGGTCTTTAAAAAAACGGGATCTATGCAGTTCCTATAAAGTTTCTTCATCTTCCAGCATTTTGTTTAATGCAGTCCCTAATGCATTACTGAATGGACATTTGCCAATAGCAACCACCGCTGACTGTAAGAAACAGAGAACACTTCAAACCATTGTAAAGAACAACAGCTTTTAACACATACACACCAATGAAGACTGTAGGTGTCCATAATCCCCACTCATCTTTATACCAGCCTCTCTAAGTCATGCAAGAGATCAGAATAAGTCTTCACCTTGAACTTCTCTATATGAGAAAACAGCAGAGGAAGGAATAAATACTAAATTGATTTTGATCAGAGAGACCCTCGTTATTTCTGTCCCACGGCTAAAAGACTGCAGTATAAAAGAGTCACAGAGTGAATGAAAGGGACTCATTTGGTGGAAAAGGGTTTCCAAGTGAATTTGACCTATCAGGCAGCATTTAATGAGCACAAAGTCTGTGGGTGATCAATATGTGGCCGTCAATTTGAAATTTTAAATAGAATCTGCACGACGTGTCCTCCATTAACTACAAAAACACACAAAAGAATCCCGCCATTCCTTAAAGAATGAATCTGGCTGATTAGATGACTTTATTCCAGGTGAACCCTTTTGATTATGAGCAAAGTCGCTGATATATTTATTATTATTAGGGACTGAACTGCCCAAAAAGATCTTAATTGTATATTAATGAGGTCTTAATTAACTCATTACAATTACAGAGCTTTCTGAAACAAGCTAAGATAATAACAGATGCATTAGCTTGGGAGTTTACTGATCATTTTCTTCAAAGAACACCCATGATTAGACATTGCTACAACAAGCTTGTTCCGCGAGTCTTTGAGGACCAAACGAGCAGTTGCATAATGTGTATCATACAACATATTGCTTCATACCTAATGGTTGAGAGTAAGGCTTGTTGTCACAGGGAAGTGGAAAATAAATGAATCGGAAGACATTTAGAGAAGGATAAAGGGTAGCATAATAGTAATAGTCTCTAGTAATGTGACAACATGCCCCCATTACTCATTCAATAAATCCCACGTGTAGTGCTCCTCACACTGATTTATCTACATAGGCGGAAACCACAACATCTTTACGATTATGTTTTATCGGTCTCTTTCATAAATGTTAGATTGGGGCAAGTTGTCACAGCAGTTTATTATTTTAGATTTCCTTTTATCATTTTTTCATTTAGCTGTAGATGATATTAAATAGCAGGCTCCATTGAAAGATGTCCTGTACTACAATTTTTTGGATGATTTCAGTCAATGTGACAACATGCCCCATGCTACACTTCTCTAGATATATTAAAATAAATGTTAGATTGGGGTTTCACAATATTTGTTGGATAAAAAAAGAAATTATTACCAAACATCTTTTGATTTTTATTTGTATGAATTATATTATATATGTCAAATTGCCAGTGGAAAAACCATTCAAATTTAACTGAAAAGTTTTTTAATATAGGCTTTTTAACTCAAAACAGACCCTTTCAGTCTCATAGTGTCCAAGTGTGGAGTCCTTAGGATTGGTGGAGCGCTGGCTGGTGAGTATGACACCATGACAGACGGTACCGACACTGCTAAGGTCAACAGCAGCTTGATGCGCTCTGTCCTCGAGAGTTCCCAGAGCACAAGTGGATCCAGCCACGTCCCAACTGACCGCTGTGATCTCTGGCCAAGTGGCGGCTCCCTCTGCCTGATCAGACGCCGCACCTCTTGTTGGACGGCCAACTGGCCACTTTCCCTGCAGTCCAAGGCCAGAGCTCCTCCTGCTTCCGTATGCTCTCTTTTTTTTGCCTTTTGATGGCCGCTGACCAGCCGGCCGTGTCTGTGCCCTGTCAGAGGCAGCCATAGAGACTAGGATTAAAGAGATTTTCCAAACGAGAACGGCTGAGCATAATCACTTATAATCTCAAATTCTGGGCCTCTTGATAATGAAATTGGGACGCTTGTTGGCTGCCACGGCCGTCCCTTTGGTGTCTAATTTAGAATTCTACAACTGGCAAGAAACCCCAGAGGTCGAGGAGCCAGAATCGAAGGCCGACCGCTAGCCACGTGACCGTTTAGTTGGAAAAATGCCTAATAGCAACCTTCAATTTAGCCGATAAAGGTATAATTATTGATCCGCACAGCTGTTAGGGGTGTGGATAAAATGGAAACCAGAGGAAACCGGAGAACTGCCGCTCAACGTAATGGAGTGAGGGACAAAGTGGGCATATTAAATCAGATCAGGCCGAAAAATAAATAAAAAATTCAGTGGCGCCCCATCGGAGGCTGTGTCTCAAGCTGTCCATATTTTGCAAGCTAGAAACTGTACTCTGTTTAATGCCGTTAGTCCTCCAGCATGCATGTTAAGTCTTCATTTGCAAAAACTCCCAGGGCTAAAGCGGTTCCCACATATGCCAATCGATGTGAGTCACTGACCACATGCAAGCGCTCGGAGGTACATGTGACCTTAGCGCTTTCCAGTGACCTCTGTTCGGCTAGCCAACGCCAAAGTAACAGAGACTAAAGGGTGAGAGTGGGAGGACTAAACCGGGTAAAGACCTTCCAGATTGTCAAAGGTATCGATATCTGTATGACAGCTCCCGGTTGGGCCCTGGGTTGCTGCTGTACTCGAAAAAGGAAAAAAAAAATAGAGGCAAAAAATTCATGAAGAAAAGGCTATGTAAGAAGTAGAGGTGTGAAAATTAAATGTCATTTCTTGACAGTGGTGTCAGAGAATGGTGGTGCTGGTGAAGTGTGACACGGGATTGTTGGCTGACAAGGCAAGAGGGGGGAATTGTCAACATTACCTCCTTCCCAGCATGCACAGCAGAGTGTGTGTGGAGGGGGACGCACCCACCACATAGTCACATGCTCCAAAAGAGATGAAAAGAGTCTCTCTTGCACTCCAGCTATCTCTTATTCTCTCTATATATCTTCCGGAATCTGTGCGCGCCTCTTCAATGTCGGTCAGACTGCAAGATAAACAGAATCAGACGAAGAATATTTTCTATAATGTTTATATTTAGTCGAACACACAGGGAAAAAAATGCAAGTTTTCCATCTACATTATATTTGCAAGCCCACTAGTAAGAAGCCAAAAAAAGCGTAGCAAGATAAGAGACGTCTCCGTCTCAACCTGGATTGCATCGGTTGGCATCAGGTTGAATAATGCGGTGGTGTCTTTCAGAGGTGTTGCTACATGCTAGATACTAAAATTCAGAGATTCCCTGTCTGTCTTGACCTGCTGTGTCTCCATGCAGAAGTGATGTGACTTTTACCACGTCTCGGCGCTGCTCTGCAGCCGTGCGATAGCCTGACTTTCCTGTACACTGTGGTTTAATTAAGCCGTACTCCACTGCGCTCTTGAACCTTTTCTGCTTTAGACAGGATGACAGGGATGATCTAAAGCGAGACTGTTAATTAAAGACATGCTCCCTGAGTTCTGTGTGGGAAGTAGTATGTGTGTAAAGGACTAAATCTAGTCTGTGTTTGCGTTCCTTTTCTTTTCTTATAATCAGCATTGTTATCAAAAGGGAAAGTCTGTGGGGGTTTTCCGCCTGCTAGGGGACGGAGAGAGGTTCAGGAGAGACGACAAACCCGAGCGGTGCTCCTGAAATGGGACAGCTTTCTACTTCCTTTCAAAGATATGCTAATAGCGCCCAGGCAGCACCTTGATGTCGTGCCTCGCCATCACTTCCTCTGATGCTTCGCATGCCAATCAGAGGCGAGCTTGGCTTTGATCAGCGGGCCACATTAACTGCCCCGGCTCGCCAGAATGGCTCCACTCAATTACAACTAGAGAAGCAGCTACTCCATTACATCCCCTATTCATGAATCATTAATCTGCAGTTATGGTCAATATGGGTTATCATAAAGCGCCAGGGGGGGAATGCATTCAATTGCTTCAGAAAGGAATCTGTGGGTCTCAAATCTGGACACTGACTGACCTTAGAATTCAAGAGAAAAGAACAGAAAAGTGTCTTGTTTTCTGCTTTTTAAAACCTAAATAACCCAAGTTAAAAAAATTAAATTAGATTAAAAATTAAAACAATATTTTGGTCACAACACCCTGTCTCAACTCATATGAAATAATATTAATAATAATAATAATAATAATGTTTAATTTAAGCTAACCTTACAACACAATAAAAGCACAATGACAACAATAATGTTAATAACATGCTTATTTTTATTATTGTTTGTATCAGAGATGTCAAAATTAGCACGTTAACACATTAAATAATTTTTTTCTGATTAATGCATTACAAATATTTAACACAATTAATGCAGGGGCTTGGCTAGATTTGGTCACCGCTCACAACTGCTACTTCTGTCACTTTTTCTCTGGACAAGAAGTGCATTTATTCAGCTGCAGAACATCTTTGCTACCACATCAAATGGGAGACATTTCAGACACGCGTTCCACCTCACTTCAGCGCCAGGCAAACGGTTCTGTGCTTGTAGCGTGCGCTCTTCAAATACATGCACAAAGACACCAGAGCACGCTGTAAGCTGTTTCCTTTTTATTTCAAACGCAAAATAAGCAATATGCATGCAACGTTGTGGTCAGTTAAGTCATAAAGCTTCCAAAAAGACGATTTAAGCTGCCTTAAAACTGTGCAAGCATGTAATATATTTTATATGAGCCATATTTAAGAACATGTCTTTGAAATGTTCTGGAGCAGCCCAGCGCTGTCTCACTCATCTAACACGCCTGACCTGAAGTGGGTCAGAAAAGGTAAAAAGAGTAAATAAGATTTGTGTCAGGACTGCATTCAGCAGCCTCTTAAAGAAATAACAGCCAAAATAACCTACAGTGTAATAACCAGCTGCTGTGATGTATATTAATCAAAGGGCAAAGAAAAAATGGATAGCTTTATGAATTCATCTATGTTCAATATAGAATGTGTCTGATAACTTCAATTTCAATTTCTGTATATTTCTGCTGAAGTCCACACGTAAATATGACATGTATTATAATGGGTTATGTGAAGATTGTTTTAAGTTCACTTAAATTAGATGAATTCTAATTTGAAGAAGAATTTAAATGTCTAAATGTTAGCTCTCAATTACATTGAACTGTAATGTTGAAGACTATAGTAAATGGTTAAAAAAAAAATTGGGAGGGGGGAGAATTTAATTAAAAAATCAGTATTGGTATTATAATGGTTTTATGAGATAGCTTTGTAATGTTGAATGGCTATTCAATGATTAAATATCTACTAGGGGAAAAAACTATTCCAGAGACATCAGAGTAATGCTGGCCTTCAGTCACAAAAAAAGATGCAATTATACAAATATTAAACAATGTACTGTCTTTATCAATTAATTTAATGTTTGAATGTGAAATTATTGCAATATAAAAGTATATTTAAAAATGTTAAAGTTACAATTAATTTCAGAAAAAATATGCGGTTAATTTTTTTGAATGTATTGACAGCACTAGTTTGTATTAATACTAACCTTATAACCTCATGAAACAATTACTAACCTTATAAAACAATAAAAGCATAATAATAACAGCATCAACAACATAAATAATAGTATTAGTTATAATAATAAGAATAATTATAATTATTATTATTTTTATAGTGTTTAGCCTAAGCTAGCCTTATAAAACAATAAAAGCAAAGTAACAATTGCTATCAAAAAGGATGATGACAATGATGATGATAATAATAATTATTATTACTATATATTTTTAATTAACCTTATAAAATATAATAAAAGGGACAATAACAACAACAACAATAATATTTTTTGTAATTAATTGAAGCAAAAATTCTAAACAATAAAAACATAATGATGGCAACACAAGCATGAACAACACAATTCTTATTTTAGCTGCATTTTAGTTTAGTTTGAATCAAGAGACAACCACATAAACTACTATTAATAATAAAGTAGGCTACATAAAGCATAAATAAATCTAAATCACACAACCTCACCTGGCAAGAACAGTTTAGTATTTTATATTGATTGTCCATTTACCTAAAAAGCACAAAAAGGTAGTAAAAACACCAAATGGGATCTCATGTGATACACTGCAGAAGACCTCTGCATTGCTCCCCTGTTTTCAGATACAGACATTATGAGAGCTCACACCTCTGTTCTCATTCTCTGGAGGGTTTTGTTTGCTCTATACCCCTGCTCCTGCTGGGTTTGAGTGGGGACTATTTTTATTTGAATTCTCTGAATGACACAAAAATGTCTTTTGAATTCTTCGAACCCTGCTGTGAGGACTGTAGAGTGTTCAGACAGTCACTAGTTCACTTCAGTAATGCTTATTCTGCTCATGACCTTGGGATCCTAGAAATGAACAAATTATTAAAGACGGGTTATTCCAAACAATTACTTGAAATACAGTACACAGAGATAAGTGTTATAATCGTTCCCAGATCAAGTATGCGTGTGCTGTAATTTACCAAAATCAGTTCTGCTGTGCAGGTATACACATTTTTTTTTTCTCTGGGTGAATGACAAAGGGCAGGCAAGAAGCTTCTTGGAAGTAAGAGAGCAGTGACAGCAGGCATGTCAATGTCGTGAAGAGTGTACTTGACAAGGAAGACGAGACGAGCAAGAGGCAGATAGACAGCGAGGCACTGGAGCAGAGACTCTCCAGTCTGAGCCCCCTTAAAAATATGCTAAAGCCCCGCTCCTCACTGGCTGCACATGTATCTGTTTTAGCACTTTCTTCACACATAATGCACCAGAAAGACAGAGAATACACACAATGAAAAAGAGACAGAAAAGCCAAGGAAATAAAAAGAGAGATGAGGGCTCGTCGTCTACGGGTAATATTAGGGAAAATTAAATTGATGAGTTCATCTCTGGCTCATTATTGCAGTGATGAATCAGATTGCAGGCTTCCCTCAAAGGCAGCTTAATGACTTGGTGACACACATCAGAATGACTTGTCTTCCATCACTGCGTCTTGCTCGGCTCTGTGATGTGCTTAAACAAAATTGATAATTACTAAGTGCTTTTATCAAAGTAATGAATGATATCAATGAGAGGCCATTTATACTGTATTTTGCATGTTCTGTCTCATGATAGGTTATAAAAACCTGCTGTCAAAATCAGTCTGAATTGCTGTCTGTAATCTATTTTATGGCAGCAAATTTAAAAAATAAAGTTGGAAACTGATTGACAAATAAATGTGATTTGGGAATTGACTGGAAGGCAAAAAACAGGCGTTACATACCAGTACGCTGTATGAACTAATGAGTTTGCTAAAACTCTAACTGCAGAGAAACAAAAAACTAAAAGACTACATTACAACATATCTAACAATATTAATGTTTCATTTCATTTATATTAAAAATGGTCAGATCATGCAGTTATCCCATCTCCCCCCATCCTCCCTGCATAGTATAATATACCTTATACATTGGCCTGGTTATATTTATATCAGTATTTTTTTTGTATTATTCATATTTACAATTACCTTCAGATTTCATATGAATATTAGTTTTTAAATAAAAAGAAATTATTTTTTTTTAAATTTAGTTTTATTTATTTAAATTTTAACTTCTACTCATTTTATTTGTTAGAGTTACATTTGACTTAGGGTTAAGTTTTATTTACTTTGTCTTTTTATTCGTTTTATTAGTATATTTGCTTTTTTTACGTTTATCAACATGGCAACATTTCTTTTTTTTGCTTCATCTAATATTTACATTTTATTTCAGCTTTATTTTTTTATTATTATTTTATTTAATTTCCAAGGCATCAAATTTCTAATTTTCATTCTCAATTATTTTATTTCAGTTAAGAAGAACTATTTTTAACAGTTTTAACAGAACAACACTAATTCTTGGTTCATATGTAGCACCTTTAGTCTAACGTCTAAGCTACGTATTTTACAGAAACTGCATCTTCTCCCGAGACACACAATCATATACTTTAGAGCATTTATCCCTCTGGCTGCTGGATCCAACACACCATCATCACGCACACGTTCAATCTGAAGCAAGATGGCAGCATCACTGTAATTACAGTTGATGTTCTTGGACCATGTCCCACAAAACACAACCCTCCCCTTCAATCCCCTCTTGTTCTCCTCCTCTCATTTGTGTCGCTGACGTTGTTAATGCCTTGCCGCTAATGGGGATGGCGTCTATTCCGGCCGGCCTTAAAACTTCTGTCTGCCTCCTGTATCCTCTTACTTATCCAATAATGAGACCACATAAGGCGGTGTCTCTATTCATAATGGAGTCAGCGGAACTGTCTTGTGCTGTGTACACATCATAGGAGACAGTGGTAATATTAAGAGATAGATCTAATTGAGAGATGATTAGGGCCTTGTAGCTGACGGACTTCAGAAGCCATGGAGCTCTGTCTCTCTCAATAACACGGCAGTTAAGGAGTCTACAAGGACATCTGAGGCTCCAGACAAGTTATGTATACTCCAAATGCACACCAAGATACGGTTATTTAAAGCAGCAGTTTTAGGGCGGTTAATAGTTTTGGTGTTTTGTTTTTTTTGTTTTCTGAGTGCTTTGTCTCAGATAGTAGTTGGCTCCATCCTGCCATTATCTTTCTTTCAGAGTCAATCACATAGAATCATTTGGCTGTAGACATTTGAGTGGCTTATTTGAGAATGCCTCTAATTTCAGGAACAGATACATCAGCTTGAGCTGGAGGGTAATTACTGCACTTTGAGCTTCTGAGGGTGCTGGGATAATAGAGCTCATGTGATAATTGGTACTGTACATCCTTCATAGTATGATCGCTATATGATGCTACATGCGAGTCAATGACACAAAAATTTGTTCATGATAACAAAAACAACACATTTCTAAAAGGAAGGAAAATTAAAATGCATGAAACGGTAATTAGAACGTTGGAAAACGTTGGTTTTATATTGCTCTGAAAAATATTTACAAGAAAGTGTAACCAATAAAAACAAAATTATTCTTCACAACATGTATTTATACTTGTATATTTAACTCAGGTGCTGTCCATTTCTTCTAATAATCCTTGAGATGGTTCTACAGTCCAGCTGTGTTTGATTATACTGATTGGACTTTTATTGGAAAATTAGGAAATTAGGAAAAAAATATGAAAGCAACACACCTATCTATATACAGTAAGACCTTACAGCTCACAATGCATGTCAGAGCAAATGAGAATCATGCGGTCAAAGGAACTGCCTGAAGAGCTCAGAGAAAGAATTGTGGCATGGCACAGATCTGGCCATGGTTACAAAACAAATTCTGCTGCACTTTAGGTTCCTAAGAGCACAGTGGCCTCCATAATCCTTAAATGTAAGACTTTGGGATGACCAAAACCCTTGATGAGAGAGGTAAAGAATAACAAAGGAGTGGCTTCACAACAACTCGGTGACTGTTCTTGAATGGCCCAGCCAGAGCACTGACTTAAACCCAATTGAGCATCTCTAGAGAGACCTAAAAATGGCTGTCCTCCAATGTTTACCATCCAACCTGACAGAAATGGAGAGGATCTGCAAGGAGGAATGGCAGAGGATACACAAATCCAGGTGTTAAAAAACATCTTTCCCAAAAAGACTCATGGCTGCATTTGATCAGAAGGGTGCTTCTACTAAATACAGAGGGTCTGAATACTTAGGACCATGTGATATTTTTTAGTTTTACTTTTTTAATAAATCTGCAAAAATGTCAACAATTCTGTGTTTTTCTGTCAATATTGCACTGTGAAACCCTGAAATGTCAGTTTATACTACTAGTAATATGTCTATGCTACTATATATTGTTTTTAGTATTTTATTTCAATCCAGAAGTTTTTAAATTGTGATATCAGGACAGGATTATTCTCCTGATATTTTTGAACTAACCCCTCTATTTTTATTAGATCATTATTTTTCATTAAAAACATGCTTAGTACATTCATTCTAAAATAAATTTACTGAATTAATTGCATGTATGAACTGCATTTTAATTTTTAATATATTCATAGGCCATGAGTGACATGTCACTGACCCAAATACACCAACAGAAAAAAAAACCTCTGCACACATACAGACTTTAATCTAACATTTAAGCTCTACTGACTGAGTTAAATCACTGAATACATTTCTTGTCACCTAGAGGCCCAGATTTGCATTATACATGACAAACACTAGGCCCCAAATATCTGCTGTATCTCTGCTATTAATCAAAAGGCACAAGAGGTTCCATGAAAGGTTTATTTGCATTCAACTAAAGCTCCCTCAGCATACCCCGTGCACCAGGTCCTTCACTGAATTAGTCTGTGATATCATGTGAAGACGGAAAGCAGGAGTTGTTAAGTGGACTGACTCATCTCTTTATAAAGGAGATGTTAAGGGTCTTTTTAAGGACGTGGAGGAAGGCCAGCGCCTGGCCGTGGGGACACAAACCATCTCTCGGCATTGGAGCATTTGAAATTGACCTCCAGCGCACCTCTGCAAGAGCAGAGCGGGCATTTAGCAAACAGGCGATCAATTACAGCTTTTTAATTGGACAGCCTTTTAATGAGTCTGCCGAATGCGGGGACCTACACCTCTGTCAACGAGTCTCACACAAGGGTGGCCTCCGTCAAAACTAAGACGACTTACTGGACTTACAGAATCGCCATTATACAAAAAGACACAGTGGCGCTTATAGAAATCGTTGTCCTTAAGGATGCATCCTGTATCAGGCTATATTCTCATCCCCTCAAGGATCCTAAATGGCTTCAGTACATTTATGGCAAAAGCTCTATGATGGAGACTGCTGGGAAAAATCCAATAGGCCATAATTTTTTACATTTATTGCTGCTCTGAACTTTGCTAAGTTTAAAGATTGAGCTCAAAGCGTCTTTCAAAGACCTCTGTGGTCATGGTAGGATTCTAAGCCTCCTTCTGTGATACTTTGATCATTTTCTAATGTTAAAGTGCCCCTATTATGCCATTTTAAAAGTTGCTAATATTGCTTTATGAATCTCTTAAAACAGGTTTACATGTATGCAAGGTCAAAAAACACTTTAGTTTTCTCCAAAATTTAATTTAATTTTACCCCATTTCTCATAACCCCATTTCTAGCTGTTCACAGAGCTTGTACCAAAACTATACTTTATGACATTACAAGGTGCTTTCTGAGAAAATACGTCAACTAATGTAGTTAGCAAGGACTCCAGTGGAAAGTGCTCGCAATTTGCTTTTTGTAAGCGAATCGGACACACCTCTACATTGTGAACTTCAGCACTGCATAATGCATAACACTGCATTAAACATTGTTTATCATTACTTAAACTAATGAGACAGACAGACAGTCAATCGCATCAATCACAATGTTTAGACTATATTAGCCCCACAGCTAAACAACAGAACAACAGAAACGCAAGTTAGCCGGTTACCAAGACATGTGCAGGGTTGTTAGACAACATAACGTACACAAATATGTGTTTTGAACGCTCGCTAGAAAATACCATCATGAATTATTAATCATACTTACAGGTAGATGTTCAGAGGAGCAAATAAACTGGGCACTGATCCATCTTTTAAGACCAATTGTTTGGTGAATATCGCTTAATACTCCAAGATTGGAAAAGCAGTCATCAGTAAAATGAGGCAAACACAACAAGAGACTGTACTGATTAAGGTGTTGTTGAAAAAAATTCTTTGTAGATTCATCTTTCAGAAGGGCATATAAAACTAATTTACTCTCACAGGATACAGCCTCTTCTTGACATGATGTAATCCACGTAGAAATTGTATTGTTTGTGGGTGGGGCAAGTTGTTCATGACGTAAAACGTGGACGGACATTATGCAAATATGTTACTTAGTGACATGGATCCGTACCAGAAAAAGATTCAAATTGCTGATGATTCGTTTAGACGAATATGAGCAGACTCTTTTTTTTTTTTTAAAGACAATAACTTTATTTATCGTTCACTGTCGGCGTCACAACTTTGCAGTTTATGTTCACATACAGCTACATGACACACTGCATGAAAGATTATATTTGAAAAGGCATAATAGGGGCACTTTAACTTTCTTTCTTCTGTAGTAAACTAAAGAAAATGTTTTATAATAAACAACAAATAATTATGAGTTAATTTTCAAGAAAAACAAAGAAGAGGAAGAACAACAACAGAAACATCAACTATTATTTTTATTCTAATTCATTTCTTTTTAAATGCTGTGGCTTTTGAATCAATATGGCAATTGTTACATTCCCTGGTGTATTTGTTTCTTTCCCGATCTGTTTCTTTGTCTCTTTAAAACCATAGGCTCATCGTATTGTATGTCTGGGGTTCGTCAATCATCCAATGGCCTTGGACCTGTCGTCATAAAAGGGCCTGGGCTCCCTTGGCTTTTGTCAGTTGTCCTGCTTTCCAGGCAGCTCTTGAACACTCTTGAAACACCTGCAACTGAACAACGTTCAGCATAAAGCACTGCTTTGTTTTGTCTAATCTAGCTTCGATTGTCACTTAAGTCTTGCTAAAATAACCAAGAGAAAGGAGACAGGTAAACTTGTAACTTAAACTTAGTTTTCCTTTGATGGTAACAGGTAGGGAGTGACAACCACCTTTGTACTTTATTAGTTAGATTAGTTTAGTTTGGGTGTTGGATGCACCGAAGCTTACGGTTTTATTTCTACATTTTTTGTTTGGTAGTAAAATTATTTGGGTTTAGTTATTATAATTCTATAACTATTTATTATAAATAGTTTTGATAATTTCTTACCTTTGGTGTCACTCAGTTTTTCTCCTTTTCTCTTTAATTTATCTTTTGTTTTACATTTTGAAATTGATCAAAATAAATTACTTTTGCTAAACTTGAAATTTTTTGTCTTTACAAGTTTCACTACAATCTATAAGGCTTAAGGCTGGAATACACAACACGACTTTTAAATCAAAACAGATTTTTATAACACTAGGCATCCTATACTTACCGACTCTGTAAATAGTGACAAAGGAAAACTGGGCATCATACACTACATGACAGAGGATCATACACTACCAGACAAGTTGATCCAATTGCAAAAAAAGTCATGAAGAATAAATAGGCGCCTTGTTGCTAGGAGACACATGACAAATGAAAACAAATGTCTTCTAAAATTGGCTGAAAATATCAAACATGTTTGATAACCTCCAACTGGATGGAAGTCTGAAGCTGAAGTCTGAGTCTGTGACCATTATACATTACGCAAATTTTCTGTGGAGTCTGTCAGCTTGCAGACTGGCTCTGACTTTCCTCAAGCATCAATTTGTTCAGACTGTAAAATCGGGGGGAAATCATGGCAAAAATCGCGTAGTGTATTCCAGGCTTTAGTTGTTTTAACAGAACTGCAGGTACAGACAGATCCTAGTTAGTTGGGCATACAAATTGCTGTATGAGTCCTGGATTGCACTGCAGGTATTTCAATACACAAAAAGATCTGCATTCTTTTTTTTACTTTTTCCATTTAAGTTCAGCCTAGCATTGGTTTTATAGCTCCTTTAAAACAGTTTTGCTGAAAAACTGCTCAGTTCGTCAGGTTAATTACATCTGAGGCCATAAAAGTAGGCGATGTAATTCAAAGTCACTGGCCAGAGTCTGTCTCCTCACTCAGAAAGTACGCCTCTCCTACATCACAACCAAACGGTAATGGATACGGGCAGGCATATTTGCATAGTTTGACAGAGCGACTCAAACAAAGCAGATGAACAAAGAGAAAAAATGTAAATGTACCACATTTAAACCAACTCTTCAGACCGCCAAAGCTAAAGCTCTGGCCTCATCTACACTTGACCAAAAGAGCTTGAGCATTTATTTATTTAAAATCAGCCTGAATAAATGGCACCCTTGCTTCATGTCTATTGAGCCAAAAAGTTAAAACCATGGAATTTGCTTGAAGCCATCTACACACCGGATGTTTTATGGAAGGTTTAACAGTAAAATGTAAAAGGCTCATTAGGTGCTTCTTGGTGCCAATCGGCTCTTATGGGGCATATGCAATTCATATCTGAAGTGCCATGCGCCGTTCAAATAAGACAGAGGGAATTATGCCAGGGACTCAGTCAGTGGTGTTATTAGGCTGGTTCCAGAAAACTTTCTTTAAGTAGCAGAAGAGTGGAATACTAAAGAAGTCTCGCTAGCTGGAGACGAAGGAGGCTCAACGCGCTCTCATGCCTTCAGCCCCAGGGCATACCGGGATGCTCAGGGTGACTGCAGGTAAACTGATAATGCACATCATTACCATCCCCACACACACACCCCTATGGAAACCCAAACGAAAAAGGAGAAAAGGAGAGTTTCAGCTCCCCATCTGCAATTCAGATGACCCTGCCGCTGCCTGGTTTTGTGGGCGCCGAGGGTTTGTGTTCGCGGCGGCACGTCTGTATCCCTCGCCCGCGTGCCGCGAAGGTGAGTGACAGCAGGTGGGGATGTGGACCAATTAAACGCAGGCTGTTTGGTTTGATGAATGTCCCAGTCTGGTGGGCTTGGCGAGAAGCACAGGTGAGCAGAGGCAATGTGCTGCCCACAGCTGTCGCAGTGAATAAGAGCAAACATACTGAAGAGAGATCAGCCATGCCGCAACACTCTGGAGAGGCGGTCTGCCTCTGTCCCGTCTCAAAAAACTCTCCGGCTCCCTCACCTGTCTCTCCCTCTCCCCATTTCTTCAGCAGCCTTATAAACATTGACAGTTATGCTTCTGTGGTAATGAGTACGGTGGAACCCACTGGCTGTGAGCTCCACATTCTTCCCCAGACTTCGCATGGCAACCAGAGGAAATGAAACTGCTGCCAAGCACAAGAAATAAACTCCTGCTTTGACGCTTTTTCATCAAGTGTGAATTACATGCTAGTCACCGCACTCTTTAGCCCGTGACTCATAGAGAAATGGAGATGAACGCAATACATGTGCAGTAGTTTAAGCTCAGATCATGATTCACGTTTTTTCCACTTTCTCTAGGTTCGACTGCTACGGATCTCTGCGCTGCCTAAAATAAAATTTCTGAAAACAGATTTTCATGCAAACGCAGGGCATTAAAGCGAGCAAACAAAGCAGTGAAGGAGATCTACTAGCAAAAAAATCTTGTCAAGGTAACAGAACTCTGCGAGTTTGGAAGGCGCTTTCATGTTGAATGAACGTCCGATTTTAGAATGAAAGGTTCCGGTATTCAAGTGCTATGAATGTAACAAAAGAAATGCATTAAAACCAGAGAATCTTGACAATACAGAATGAAAACCACTGTAGTTTCATTTTATCACTGCCTTAAGTAAGGACAGATTTTCTGATACCATCAATCACTTAATTGTAGACTAGTTTGTGCCATTGCTTCCTCCACAATTCTTACTTTTGTATGTTTTTCCTCTCCTTATTTAGTATAATTATTTTTTTAGCACATGGCTGCTTATATCTGCTACATTTATTATGAAATAATCTGCTTGCATCCTTTTTAAAAGAAATGATGCTTTTTAATGCTTTAATGTAATGCAGCCGTTATGAAGCGCCATGTAGATCACTAATCGTTATGAGGTGAGAAGGTGAGAGTATCGTGCTAATTTTGCACTTCCCACCAACAACAAATGTTGGAAATAACACCATGTGGTGGATTTGTGGTCATGTATCCCACACATTTATTACACACACACTAATGCGACCTTTACAAACAAACCATTATTTTTAAGCTCTGCATTCTCAGAGAGAGAGAGAGAGAGAGAAACCTATAGGTATTCCTGGATGTATAATAGCAGTATTAAGTTACTGTTTTTAAAATGTATGCTCAACAAAATGTAAACCTGAAATACAATATAGCTTTTCTTTGTTTTTATTTTAGCTTTTGTTGACAACAGATGTATGAACGTGGCTCATTACAAATTTAGCAAGACGGTTGGCTCGTGTTACAATTTTAAATGCAGGTTATAAGCAACAGAGCTGGTCCAAGACAGATCATGAACTGCTTGCATGAAAAAGCTTCACACTGAAACACACAGACAATCAGACTAGCCTGTATATTCATCTATGTAATTCAGTTGCAGACTTTGTGATTTGATAAATCACACAAACCTACAATTACAACAATACAATATATTACATTTGGCGCTTGAAAGTGTTCATTTCAGATCTTGGCTGAGGTACTAAGAATGCCCCACACACAGTTGCTAGATGACGCTGAAAATGAATTTAAAACACAGCATTTATGACTCACATGGGTCATACTCCTCAGGTTGGAAAATATGGAAATCTGGCGAAAAGAAAAAAAAGAAAATCACACACAAACATCAAATTCCCTCACTATCCAACATGCTATATACTGCAGATATGGCAAGCACATTGTATGCTATTCCAAATACAAGCAGGTGTTGATCCTCAATGCAGCAAATCAAATTGGATTTCAAGAATGTACTGTGTCCCTCATTCTCCCTCACCTGCTACTCGACCCTGAGGTGAAGGTCGTTGGCCAGCCACCAGCTGACAAGCCAAATCCTCTTTTCTGAGCGTTTGTGTCTACACACTAATCAGCATCCATTAGTGAATGCAGGGAGCAAAGACTCGCTGGCCTAATTTATGTGAACAGCAACAACAAAGCTTAACACAATCCCAAGGTGTCATCAAAGTGATCCATCTCTCTGGCTAAACACCTGCTGTCTGAATGAAGTCTCTCAGGTCCCATGGCGCGGCTTTCAAAAGCAGGAAGCCGTGTCAGCGGGAGTGAAGGTGCTCAATTCGCATCACCTACACTGCATCTGTTAGGAGTCTCTGCACCAGTCACGACCATCCCTCGCCAGGCTCTCAGAACACTAAACATTATTTAATAGAGGAAATATTGATGTCAGATGGAAAATAAATAAATAAATAAAATATCTAGTTTCATATTTCGAAGGAGGTAGTTTGTGTGTACGCGACCAGGCGTGGGCAGGAACGAGCGTATAGAATTTTAATACGAGGTCTAGTTTATCTATCTGTGCTTGTTTTCCTCCCATCTGCTCTGACCCGAGTTTGCAGAATGCAGTTGTGTTGGTAGGAATCCGAGGCACTGATTGCTAATTACAGTACTTGCTCGGTTTGTATGGTAACATGTAGAGGGGACTTTGCTGCCGTTGATTACCCTGGGGAAGTGTTACATGTGTACTGCCCCCTGGTGGTTCAAATCAAAATCCACGGGCACTGTATTTGTAACGAAGCTGATTGTTGCAACAAGGGGCGCATAAACTGGTGACTTCAAAAACTTAATTGTTAATTGATTTCTGAATATGATCTAAAAAGAGAAAAGAGAGATTTCATGCCTTTTGTGAGATTACTACTTGTACATCATGCGGTTGGTGACAGTAATAGCTTTCGAGAGGAGACGATAAAAGCTTTATTATGATATAGACAACTAACAAAAGATGTTGAGGTTCAAAATATATTCAGCAGTCATAAAAAGCCCATATTTGTTTCAGCGCACACAGCATGGTATTTGTTGCTCTGTCCTGCTGCTCAAATGCTGTTGACAGCAAGCAAGCTTTAATCCAAGAGAGTAAATCCCCTTCTATTCCCCATTCATGCTCCTTCACACATGGGTGACTGGCAGCTGCTTTTGTAAATAATTATAAAGTTCCTGGCAGAAAGCGATCATGTGTTGGAGGCATATCTGTTCGGCCATGTATTAGACCCTCCTCTTTACCCAGCAGACCCTTCATCAACAGGTCCCTAAGAGCACTGCAGCTTTCGGTGTGTAATAAATGCTTGTGAGACGGCTTTTGAGAATTTAGCTGAAAACTAAATTATTTACAACAGTGATCTCTTGACATAGCACTAAACGACGTGCAAAGGAAAAAATGTCGACATGCACGCAGAGAAAGATGTCCTAAAACCAACAGCATACTGTGCATCAGTGGGTTAAATGGATTGGATAAATGATTAAATCAAGAATTGATGTAGCTGCATGGCCTGCCCTGCATAACATAATATTTGCAAGTACAGATGCCATTAATATGGCTTTTTTGGTTTAGAAAACACGGAGAGTAGAATTAGACATTATACATTGAAAGAAAAAGAAGAAGAAGAAGAAGAAGAAGAAGAAGAAAAAAAAAAACATTTCTTGCATGGAGTCACAGATTAATGTTGTCACACCTGTTACGGTTGTGGTATGCTAGTCACAACAACTGTCACTTTCCTGTGAGACATCCATGGGTGTCAAGATATCATGACAAGTACTTGTCAACAAAATCCAAAATCTCTCTTTCCATCTCCCTCCCTCTCCATCTAGCAAATAATATATATTTAATGGCATAGCTCACCAAAAATGTAATACTGTGTTGCCATTTACTGAGCCTCATGTTCCAAACCTGAGTGAGTTTCACAAGTATAACACAAAAAGAGATGTTTAACAGAACGTTGATTCTGATCTTTTTTATAAAATGGAAATCAATGGTAACCAAGAGCTGTCAAAACATAACAAAACAACAGCTATTAAAGCTATCACAGCTATCAAATCTCATACAAGTAAATTCAAATATGACATTTATTTTTCTAATACCATGTTTGACGTCAATGATGCAAAACAACATTGGTTCTCACGTATCTTGTAACTGATGTGATGTGCCAAATTTACATATGCACATATTCAAATCACACAAATAAGATTTGAGAGCTATAGGGGGAGAGTGAATAATGACTTTGGATCCGTCTGTTTGTCAGAGAGCTGTTTTTGGAGCTTAACAGCCCCTGGTCACCATTAAAAGGTTACTCCACTCCAACATTAAAATTTTGTCTTGAATCACGTACCCCCATCTCGTCCAAACCTGAAAAGTCATTGTTCATCTTCGGAATACAGTTTAAGATATTTTCACTAAAAACTGGCAGGCTTGTGACTTTCCTCTTCATGAGAATATGCAAATATATTTTTTTGTACAGAATAAAAACAAACATAACGACTTTACTCAACAATTCGGCACCGCAACAGAATTGTGGAAGGTACTGTATAAGCTGGATAGACTCTTCTGTGTCAGGTGCAAGACTCAGATGCGCTGTTTTCGTTCAAATACATGCAGAAAATGTAACTGGGTGGCACCACAGTTTGCGTCCAGCGAATACTCTACAAAACGTACTACTGTGCCAAATTATTGAATAAAGTTGTTATTTTTGTTTCCTTTCCATAAAAAAGTATTCTCGTAGCTTCATAACATTACGGTTGAGTACTCTGATGATATCTTTCATGCTTTTCTGGACCTTGACAGTGTTATATACTATCAGTGCAGTCAAAGGGACTGTCACAAGCCTCACAGCTATCATCCAAAATTGTGTGTGGAGTAACCCTCTAACTTTCACTATGTGGCTATTCTCATTTCCTTTTGTGTTCAGCAGACAAAAGAAGTCCGTACAATTAAGTAAATAATGACAAAATATTTATTTCTGGGTGAAGAATGTCTTGACATGGCACTCCTCTAATGTATTTTTAAATAGGCTGCATATTTAAACATTTCTCACCTCACCTTCTCGGCAAAGAACAAACTCTGCAGCTTCCAGCAGCTACACACAAGAGCCAAATTCACATTCCGACGAGACCAAGCACATGCTTCCTCTCATCGGAACTGCTGCACACACACCTGTGTGTCTTGTTGTGCACATCCATGAGAGAGAGAGAGCGAGCAGCTATCTTCAGGCAGTCTCAGTTCACCTGATGCCCCGCTGGAATTAAATTACCACTTGGCCAAGGAGCCGGAGCCAACAGTAATGAACTGTACTTGTGCCATATGTACCAGTTATGAAGTCAAGATTAGCCGGACGAAAACAGGGGCCGCAGTGATTCGCGGCAGAATTAATAAGCAGAGCCCTAATAGCCCAGCAGTAGCAACATCTGAGCCGTGACTGGCTCTGACAGGCCTCCCCGTGTCGCTTCATAGATGTGTAGCCCTGTTTCGCTGCAGAGCAGGTCTCATTTAGAGCGCATTTCAATAAGCCAGCTTTAAAAAGACGTGACACCCCGGCTTTTCAATTTACATCTGTGGACGACGCTATTTGGTATTTGGGTGTATTTCATTCTCACCCAT
The DNA here is from genome assembly GCA_034779775.1 of Enteromius afrohamiltoni. NCBI lineage: Eukaryota > Metazoa > Chordata > Actinopteri > Cypriniformes > Cyprinidae > Enteromius > Enteromius afrohamiltoni. Next base: position 11,558,514 of record JAUYWG010000048.1, read on the forward strand.
GGAAAATAAAGGTGCTATCTCTGCAAATGCAAGCAGATGCATTTTCACATGGGAAATTGGGAGTACATTACTGCAGAAATGTGTCAAATCCAAATTCGGTTAAATTGGAACATTTACATGTTCTCATCCAGGACACAAGCAGATGGACGATAATTTGAGTGGGTAAAAATATACTGACCTTTAGGAATGCATCGCACGCCTTTCTGACCAACGCTGAAACTAATGATGTCTCAGTTAGGAGGTTTAGTGCTGATCTTGAAGGATTTGATTTGAAATATTTTTGGACTATTTGATTGTGGATTTATTTATGCACATAAGCACCGGAGGAGACATTATGATAACTGGAACGCTGTAGCTTTTCTGCACAACACATACATCATGTCTGTCTGAGTCATGATGTGTTATTAAACTTTGCAGAAGAGTAACTTTTAGCACAAACACAGAACTTGACAACTTGAACGTTTGACACCGTAGCATCCTACCGTCTACTCCATTGTGCCAAATCAACAGCATGCTGAGGGATTTCTGCTACACTCAGTGTGCTGTTCCTGTGTTACTTTAATAAGTCTTTTATAAATCTGCAGGGTCTATAGCTTTATTTAACAGATAAAAAAATAAATAAATTTAACTTAAACTCTGCTTACAAACTTCTTAAAAGCATGTCCTTACCACAAACATTCTTTTAAGTACTAATGACATATCTAAGTTGTTTCAGCATAAGTCTCCTTCAAAATGTCGTTTGCCTCATTCTGCTCTTTACTTCCATGTGTTGTGAATCAGTCTAATGTGAACATAATTTCAAAGATTTATATACAAACCGGATTCCAAAAAATTTGGGACAAATTGTGAATAAAAACTGAATGCAATGATGTGGAGATGGCAAATGTCAATATTTTATTCAGAATAGAACATAAA
>JAUYWG010000048.1:11574437-11589580 GCA_034779775.1 Enteromius afrohamiltoni
ATTTTGTATGATTTGTCTATAACCCTGAGACGGGTAGGTTTAAGCGGGGTTAGGTTTGGGTCATTCGTACAAATTCATACGAATTGGCAATAATAATAATAATATTTAGTAATAAACCCAAAATGTATGCCTAAAATCAGTGAGAAAAACAGATATTTCCAGTAAAATTATTCCTCATTTCTGATTGGTTGATTGGAATTTTGTACGTTTGATAATTAATATACATGACGAGTGATAGGTCCAATGAGACTTCGGTGTGGACGTGGCTACATAGAATAAAAAAGAAAGAAAGAAAGAAAAAAAAGAGTTGTCCAAATCAGAGCTTGTGAAAAACTGCACAGAAATAGCCAGCCAATTGCTCTCAAATCGCACTAGCAAATAAGTTGAAATTCTAACCAATGCACTGCTTCAAGTCAAATTTCACTCAAAAAGCACAACTGAAATGCAGCATTTCATGGTTACGGCAAGTACACTGTAACATTGCACGGATAGCTTGTTACTTTATCACTGCATATCTAAAATGTGCTTTCAAAAATGTTCATATGATCTTGTTTAAGTGGGTGGTTTTTGGCAAGAATAAATTGCAAAGTAGACAAGGCTTTATGATGATAGTAAGACTAGGTTTATATAACAGGTGCTGTTTGACCCTGGTGTAAAAACAATATCAGCATGCATTCAAAAAGAACTTTGTGTGATTAAATAGGCTGATTATATAAAGCACTCAGAACCAACACCATCCCTGAGCATAGTGTTTTAATTTATCTAACGATTTCTCCTGACCTGTAAGAGCACATAAACACGCTTCCATTCAGAGCGATGACTTGCACTTTACCCAATACATCTTTTTTTTTCTGTGGATTAAGCTAACAGTTGACTGGAGAGAAGATTTGCAGTAATATGAGGGATAAAGCTGGCCCAGCTACTCAAAAATATATATTTAGATATTAGATTAGACAGCCAGATTTAGAGAAGAAACATAAACAACAGCAATATGCCATTTGCTGGTAAGCCCTTGCGAATAAATACACTTGATGTCACATATGTTCTCTACACATACTGTCAAGCTGTGCCCAAGACCAATTCAAGTCTGTACCCTGTTTTCGATTATACTTTCACCACCCATTGTGCTTTCATTTACCTGGAATGATCTAAACAGAACACAAAGACACACAGGCTCACAAAGCTCCTTTACAAACATACAAAAAAAATGTCTGAAGTGGCCTAATGGCTTATAGTCCGCTAATTTGTCTTGACTAGAGAACAGCTGTAAACACACACCCAGGGGGATGAGGGCTGATAAGCTCTCCAACATGCTGATGCTATCAGACAAAGTGCTGCCCCACCCAGGGCTGCACATTTCCAGGTGTTTTAGCCTACATGTTCTGACATCAATCAGACCCTGGGCTGAAAAAAGGATGAAAAATAATCATTGAATCTGAACATAGAACATAGAACCGGTGACTACAAAGGTAACAATAACGCACTGTGCCGTACTACTGTAAACGTTTGAGTGGTTATGATTATGCAAGGTGGTCTTCGCACTTGTGCTGACTGCTAAACAAAGGCCACTGATTTCTGCGTATAGGGCTAATCAGGGTTGGAATTTCAGTCTCTCATGGTGTATTGAACACATGATTATGCTCATTGTCTGGGTGGTGTGAGGTGAGAAAAGAATGCTAAACATTAGCGCACAAATGAAAGATTAGGAACTTTAGAAACTGAGCCTTTCAGAGGTCTTATCATTTGATGCTGAAAGCCTGTGAACTTAACGTTTGAAATCAACGTTGTGGTTTTCGTGGCTTCTATGCTGCATTCCTTTCAGTCAGTATGTTGGATATTCCAAACTGTTGCTTGGAATGCTCAGATGTATAAGGACACAAAATGGCATGGCAGTGCTGGTTTTGCAGGTGTTTGATTGTTTTGGTCTCAATTCTCAAAGCCACCTAATTGTGTGGGATACAGTGCTACGCATGGCTTCCATTTGCTTTACAGGTGTAAAATTATGTAGCTAGATCTCTGAAAACAGATTTAGAAGTCTACAGTGCAGGAACTCTGACTCATGCGTGCTATTTATTAGCTTCAAAGGTAGGTTTACTAGTTTTTACTCTTAATTCTATCCTAGTAATGTTGTAGCCTTATTGATATCATTGGCTCCTAAAGTACAGATTACCCCATAACACTTTAGTTCCACACAAGAATAATATGCATACAGGTTTGATAACCATATCAGCCAATGAACTAAGTTTTTTTTTTGGCAGAATTTATTGTTATTAAATTATTTGAGCTTTCAAGACTCATACCATTAAGAGGTAAGTATTAAAAGCCATTACATCAATTACAGAGACATGAGTCTTACAGGGATTAAATTTACCATAAAGATGGTAGAACTGCATGTATTAATTGCTATCTAAATGCTGAAATATTCAAATTAATCTTGCATAAATAGAGCACAGTGCTCTTAAACAAGTCATGCTAAAAGCAAATGGGATGTTGGGTTACTAATTATTAGTCTCAATTGCAGCCGTCATAAGTTCCACAATGAAGTGTGAATACAGCTCAATCTTGTTTGGGCCTAGAGTGGAGTGAAATCTAATTGGTTGCAGCTGTGCTGAGTGCCCGTTACAGTGATGAATCCGACGACGTGACTGGCACCACTGTGTACATTTGATCCCTTGAGTATTCCCTCTCCAGCTCGTGCTGATAGCATGTCTTTGACATTATGGGGGCAAGCTGGCCATATTATTTAAATAACTTAAAATGACTAATTGCTAATTTCGTGTTAATCTAATAGCAGAGTACAAGTTGCAAGTCTAAATACATGCAAACGCATCTTAGGCTTATTTTTCAAAAGCTATTCAATTTTGCACATGTTGTTCACAATAAAAATGAGATATCTTCAAAGTACAACATCTGTAAAAAACATGACACAATATACGCTGTTGGAAAATGATAACTAAAGCAAATGGTTTGCTGGTATTGTGCCAGTCTTTACACAGGCTGCGTAAACAGTTGCCAACAACAGTTAACAGCAGTTTCATTTCACACTATAAACAATTTTTTTCTTCCTAATGAAATCTTAAATACAGCCATCGCTAAAACCTCTCAACGCCTTATAATAGCTTTTAGAGGCTCCAGTGGGAACAGTTTTTGCCTTTAATGCAACATGTTAACATCATGTACCGCTAGTTAAATAGTTCTCCATCCACTTGCACTACCTAGCTGTGGCAAAAAAGAAGGCTAAGCTGGGAAATTATTCCTGTGTATTTTACTGTCAATAAAACATTTAAGGATGCGCTTCAAGGTCCTCATCGGCAATGCAGGGTAGTTCGGCTCAATAGACCTTTTATCATGACCTCTGCTTAGCAGTTTGTAGCAGACACAGCGAGAGACAGGAGATGCTAATAGTGCTCAGTGAGTCTCTGGAAACAAATAAATATCTCCTAATAAATATATGCATGCAAAACAACAGTAAAGGATTTAGATACAGACCCAAACAATGTGCTAAAAATGAATAGTCTTTAATTCAAATCCCTTCTTGGAGTAAATAAAACGACTGCCCTTTGTCACTCAATTCTACCAAGAGACAAACAGCGAGCATTTCAATATCGAGAGCTCCATCACTGATGCAACAGTGCCCTCCCAGCTTAGCAGGGGGGCCCCGACAAAAAGAGAATGCTTTAAAACAATGTATCAAGGCACAGATAGCAGGGCAAGGCAACGCTGTAGATGGGCCTGTCAGTCATCTTGCTGCCTGCTTCCAGCCATGCTCATTAGAAGAAATCAAATGCCTAAAATACACAGACCATAATGGAGTTGTACTTTTTGGAGCCACATCCATGCAAAGAAAGAGCCTCCATCTTGTCTGCATTCGAATAAATCACACACACACACAATCTTTTCCAATGGACACCTGTAGGTTTGAGTCTCACTGAGAACCTATGCTTTTCACTGCTGCACACAGGGTAACAAGGCAGCAACATATCGGCCGAGCTCACATATTCCTTTCAAATTGAGCAGAAGGGACTTGCTATAGAAGTGTGCCATGCTTTAGCAGCAAAATATAGCATCAAATCAGTTATTCTCTATGTACTGTGGAAAGTGTTGGCTGAAGGCTTGGAGCAAAAAAGTGTCTTAAAGAAGTTCAAAAACACTGCATGATTGAGTAGCTCCCACTGCACAAAGTAACTTGGGCTACAGCCTGTGAGCACCTTTGAGCTGCTTTACTTAGCAATTCACACAAAAGGTCCTAACAGTTAGAGGGGTATTTGGCTGAGAACAATACAGCAACAAAGCTTTTCATACGAAAAGATATCTGGAGAGCCAAGAAAGACAGTTTCACTTCCTCTTCTTGTTTTTTCCACCCTCCACCTTCATTTCCAAGAACTTCAAAGCATTGGTTTGGTATGCAATGTTATTATTTATTTGAGAGCCACCGCTGCTTTTTTGATGCAGGGTCCATTTTACACTGGGCTGAATTCACTTTGATGGTCATTTCTCTTCCATTTCAATGAATGAAACACAGCAATATTATAACCACCATCTATATGCATCATTTACTATTGCAGAATCAAAGGATAATGCAATCAGAAAGGCTTTTAAGTGTTTGCACACACACAAAAAAAAAAATCAACAAATTCTTAATTTGAGCGTACTGTATTTGTAATTGCGGTGCAAGCACAAAAACTCAATTTGTAGCACAATGCATTCTGGTGTGTGTTGATGTTGCCAAAAGAGCTAAATCTATTAACCTTGATGTCAAAGTGAAGGTGTGTGTCAAAACCTGTGTGCTCACATGATAACAAACGATGTTAAGGAGTCCACTGCACACATACAACTGAATTTTATTGATGAAAGACAACAATCATCCTTTTTCTTCAGCATTAAGAATTTATTAGAAGGGTAGAACTAGCTGTGAAAATACACCTTCAGTATCCTGATTTGCCTTGGAAGCTTGGCAAGTTTCAACAGTCAACGGAGCAATAGGTTGACAGCTGTCCCTAAAGCATTGCAAGCTGGAAACAAACATGAACTGGAATATTTAAAGATGATGACATCTGTGCTTGCTCATGAATATGAGTGCTTGAGAACTTGCATGGCTGCATGGCAAACAAAAAAGCTATGTCTCTGTGGTTAACCTCATATGACGTATTTAGACATTTCAAGTGAAATGACACAAGACAGAAGTAAAATCTTATGCATTCCGCCCCTTAGGAATAAACAGCATTGATTAATTGTGTTAGTGTTTTTTTCTATTAACAAACCAACTAGCTAGCCTACATAAGATATAGGACTAGGTTAATATGTAATCTTTTTAAAACATTTATTAATTATAAAATAAAAATAAAAAACGTCGGAAACAGTATATGTTTTCACATTTGTGTTTTTAATTTTCCAATATTTATGTCAGGCAAATAACAAATAAACAAATAAAAAACTACTGTCTTATTATATGAGTTAAAAGTGGTGTCGGCCGCTAGGTGTCAGCCTTGTGACTTTAAACACTATTTACTTTCAGCATTTTGTCATGTGTGCACATGACGTCTGACTCGTTGTGCATGTTCATGAGACATATACTGAGGAATATAAAAAATATAAACACGCGCAGGAAACCAATGCTGAAGACTGAATATGGATATTCAGTCACACAAAAACAAAAGCAAAAGTTTACTAACAACAATAATAATGTCATTATTATTCATACTATTACGTATTACCTAAATCTAATAGCATTTCATATCATGTTACGTCCGAGCGCGCCTTTATGTCTTGGTGTTTGTGCGTCAGAGAGAGAGAGAGAGAGAGAGAGAGACGGATATTGATATGTTATGGTCGTCATCTGTGAGGGAAACGAAAGGCAGCTCTCTAAAAGATTCGCAATTAGCGCATGATCCAAACGCAAACAATAGTGTTTATATAGAGCTTCCATTCTTAGGCATGCATGTCATTAATATTTTTTTAACACGGCTACTGCCGTATTTAATTACTAGAACTAGCGCAACACGTGAATAACCTTTGATATCTTATTAAATCACGTACAGACAAGTCAATAAATACGTACTTGCCGAAAGTAAACGTGTTAGGCGTATTGTGACGTGGATAATATGATACTCAGATTTGGCGGATCTAAAATTAGGCAGTAACATTCATCGTTTTTTTTCTACCAAATAATACAACTGACATTCTGTGTGCTGAAGGATCATTTCTGTCATCCGTTCAATAGGCACGCTGCACCCAGCGGTCAAGAAAATATCAACTTGAATAATTTAATAGGCTATATATTGCTTTTAAATCATTAAACCCATCATTGCCATATTCTAAATTAGGGTGAACTTTAATCTAGATCAAATTAAGTTATGTTCAGAACAAAAAAAGTTTATGGAGGAAACCATGGCAACAGCAGACCACTGGAGATCCTAGTGTAGGACGAACCATTAAACAAAACAAATAAAATGAATTCTGTATTTCTAAATAGCCTATATCAGTTGTATAGGTTGTAAAAAACATATAAGAACAACTTTTGTGTTTTGTTTAAAAAGACAATGAACTCCAACTAATTGCGCCCCCAGCATTTCTCACGGAAATTCCTTATAAAAAGATTACCCTCCCAAAAGTCAATAATTGTATTGACAACCAGACATAACTTATGTCCAGACATAACTAGAACGGATAACATACTCTGTGCGTTGCATGAACTAGAGCCAGCCGGCAGAGTTCATAGCTGTAGTTTGCCCCACCCACCAGCAAATCCAGCTCTCCAGTGTAACCTCTGATTGGCTGTGGGGATTGCGGGTCCTGAGACTGAGCGCGAGACACTGAGCTGTGCATTCGACAGTATGCGCTGAAGATGCGCGCGGTGCGTTTACCTCACTGAGCAACATTTAAGAACTATATCAAGAACTATTGCGTTTCATCCAGAGGCTGGATATTTCAGACCGGACGCTTTTATTACGCCGAGAAGAGCCCAGCTTTACTTGCAAATGCTTGGTTTTTCTTCACTGATCTTTTCTCAGTGTTTTATACGGATTTAGTTTCTTTCTTCCTGGACTAAGGCCAGCTGAAATACCTTCATACAAGAAATTTACGCTTGCTGAAAGAAATCTTCAGTGGACAAGGCACCCACCTCTTGCTCGACTGGGAATATAGTGGACTGGACTGATAGTCTATTTCATTAATATTGGTTTGCCATATTGCTCCAGTTTCAGAGACTGGACTGTTCTCTTTTTTTCTGAAATTGGAATCTCTGTGGTTTCAGTTGGATATGTGCATGGACATAAATGCGGATCAAGGAGGAGACATCCTAACTTCACATTATTATATGGATTGCTTGAGCATGAACGATGTTTTAAACTCAATTTCAGTCTAAGTGGTCGTCACGAATCATGATACCGAGAGCAAATATTTTTGAATTGGATTCTTCTTTTCGTTCATTCACAAGTTGAGGACCGTCCAGCGAACATTTAGCCTACATTTGTACTGTTTTCCCCCCCACTAGCTCAAAATGGTCGGTTTACATCTCGGTTACCCCGAATTACGCAAATGTTCTTGTTGAAGCCATGTTTTTCGTTCACAATGTTTTCACATTCTCTATATGAAGAATTATTCACCAGTTTTCTTCGTATTTTTTATTTCCAAAAAATAATGCTAGACATGGGTGGCCTGATAAGATTTCGATAAAGTAAATGGAAGTAATCAACTGCGTAATCAGTAAGTCAGATGAATTTCATCGCAGATATAAACATTTTCGTTCATTTTAAAGGATGCCTACCAGACTGTGATTTTATTCCTTTTGACTTGTTGGGAGTTTTTTCGTACGTCCGACCGAACGTGCATAAGTTTAAATGTTAATAAAAAATCATGCAAATGAGCGCGTGAAGGCAGACATCAACAGGTACAATGCATTCCAAGGACATGGATTTCGTACAAATGTTTTTGTGCTTTCTCTTGTGCTGGACTGGAGTCGATGCCGTTTACAATTTGAAATACACAGTGGAAGAAGAGCTGCGTGCAGGCACAAAGATAGCCAACGTGACGGCGGACGCAAAAAATGCGGGTTTTGCACTGGGAAACCGACAGCCTTATTTGCGGGTTATCTCCAATTCCGAGCCGCGATGGGTTAATCTGAGCCCTGCCGGACTGCTCATCACAAAGCAAAAAATTGATCGGGACGCTGTTTGCCGACAGACACCGAAGTGTTTTATTTCGTTGGAGGTGATGTCGAACTCGATGGAGATCTGCGTGATTAAAATTGAGATTATCGACGTAAACGACAACGCGCCCCGCTTTCCCACCAACCACATTGACATAGAAATCTCGGAAAACGCCGCTCCCGGTACCAGATTTCCCCTAGAGGGGGCAAGCGATCCGGACTCCGGGAGCAACGGCATTCAGACGTACACAATTACCCCGAATGATATTTTCGGTCTTGAGATTAAGACGAGGGGGGACGGCTCCAAAATCGCAGAACTTGTGGTGGAAAAGACTTTAGACAGAGAGACGCAGTCTCGTTACACGTTTGAACTCACCGCGGAGGATGGTGGAGACCCCCCAAAGTCTGGGACCGTGCAACTTAACATCAAAGTCATTGACTCGAACGATAACAACCCCGTTTTCGACGAGCCAGTATACACTGTAAACGTGCTGGAGAACTCTCCTATTAGCACCTTAGTCATAGACTTGAACGCCACGGATCCAGATGAAGGAACCAATGGCGAGGTGGTGTACTCATTCATAAACTTCGTGTCCAACCTGACCAAACAGATGTTTAAGATCGACCCCAAAACAGGCGTGATAACAGTCAATGGCGTTTTGGACCACGAGGAATTGCCCGTCCACGAAATAGACGTACAAGCCAAAGACCTGGGTCCGAATTCAATCCCTGCCCACTGCAAAGTGATTGTTAATGTAATCGACATCAACGACAACGCGCCAGAAATAAAACTGTTGTCAGAAAACAGCGAGATGGTAGAGGTGAGCGAAAACGCTCCTCTCGGATATGTAATAGCCCTGGTGAGAGTCTCAGACAATGATTCGGGAGCGAATGGAAAAGTGCAGTGCAGACTGCAGGGCAATGTGCCTTTTAGACTTAACGAGTTTGAGAGCTTCTCTACCTTACTTGTTGATGGCCGTCTGGATAGAGAGCAGAGAGACATGTACAATTTGACCATCCTAGCCGAGGACAGCGGGTACCCCCCGCTCAGAAGCTCGAAATCTTTTGCAGTGAAAGTAACGGATGAAAACGACAACCCCCCGTACTTCACCAAGCCACACTATCAAGCCATGGTCCTCGAAAATAACGTCCCAGGTGCGTTTCTGCTGGCGGTGTCCGCCAGGGACCCTGACCTGGGTATGAATGGCACCGTGTCCTACGAGATCATTAAATCGGAGGTGCGGGGCATGTCTGTGGAATCTTACGTTACCGTGAACTCAAACGGCGAAATATACGGCGTTAGGGCTTTTAATCACGAAGATACGCGGACCTTTGAGTTTAAAGTTTCTGCGAAGGATGGGGGAGATCCACCTTTGACCAGCAACGCCACCGTGCGCATTGTTGTACTGGATGTAAATGACAACACACCTGTGATGACCACCCCGCCCCTGGTGAACGGCACCGCGGAGGTGTCCATTCCTAAAAATGCTGGAGTTGGTTATTTGGTTACACAAATAAAAGCTGATGATTACGACGAGGGGGAAAACGGAAGGTTAACGTATTCAATTTCAGAAGGAGACATGGCATACTTTGAAATAGACCAGATAAACGGCGAGGTGCGAACCACAAAGACGTTTGGGGAGAACGCGAAACCATCCTATCAAATAACCGTGGTGGCGCACGACCACGGCCAAACTTCTCTATCGGCCTCTGCCTATATTGTCATTTATCTCTCTCCTGATCTCAATGCTCAGGAGCAAATCGGACCCGTCAACCTGTCTCTCATTTTCATCATTGCCCTGGGTTCTATTGCAGTCATCTTGTTTGTCACAATGATCTTTGTGGCAGTCAAGTGCAAAAGGGATAACAAGGAAATCCGAACATACAACTGCAGGTACCCAAACAATTTTTGATGCATCTGTTTAAGGGTAAACGCAGCTAGTTCAGTGTGCGAATTATTCACTGACCTGCGCAGTAATCACAAAAACGAACAAGAATCAAGAAAAAGGCCTAACCATAAAAGTCCTATTGCGCAAAACACTTGCTCACGAACAGAAATTGCGTTCGCCTGAGTTGGTAACCATAGCAACAGTACGTTATCGGGGGTCAGTATAGAACATTGGCTAAACATAAGAAGGCCTACTGTTTGTAGCATCACATTTAACGTTCATAACTTTATCAGAGTATTTACACATCATAAAACAACAACAGCGAGGTTGTTTTTTCAGTTATTTTAATTACCTCACAGGCAGTAGGTCAGGGAACGAACAATTTTTGTCCTAAGACAGACTAATCTTTAATAATTGCCAATTTTATGCAAAATGCAAAATTTTAGGTAAATGTAAAAATGTATAGACCTAAACATCTTTGTTGTAATTACTTGTGGATATTCAGGCATTACTTATTAGGTCAGACCTCACCAACCCTCCTATAATTCGCACCCTGGTCTAGTTATCAGGCTTAAAATTATTTTTTACTGTAAATTAATAAATGCTCAGAATACCATGATTGAGACATAAAGAGAGAGCATGTTTGATGTGTATCTTGGCTGTGCACGCGCTGTGTCTTCAACTGTGCATGTGCTTCAGGCCTTACTCTGCTGCTGTCATTGCTGATAACAGAAGCAAACATAACAAGGAATCATTGCACTTGTCCATTGTGATTAGTATGTATATGCTATGGCAAATATTACAAAAAGGTAACATATACTCATCATGATGATACGCATGAGGAGACCCCTAAAATAAATATATGGCACTAATAAAAATTCAGATATACTCTAATAGCATAACAAAACAAATATTTTACACCACTAAAATGTCACAGTAATTTGACATTTTAGTTGATTTGGAGTTTTCGGTTACGTAAAGTCTTAGGTTAGCTGTCTTTATAATCCACATCAAAGTGGCAGAAGAAAAAAAAGCTTAATTTATGTTGCTATTATTTCTTTTTACTGTGATGTTGCCACTAAGACATATTTTTAAAAAGTACACAAGAAAAGTCGGCTAAAATCAGTGAAATTAACCATTGCTCGATGACTGAAGGCTAAGGCCCTGGGCTAAGGCACAGGCCTTTCCTCATACACACTATCTGTACTGAGACTGGTGTTTGCATAAATTATTGGTGTAATTTTATGACCTTTAGGTCCTCTCTCAAAATTGACTCGTTGCTCAAATTTAGAGATTTTATTTAGGATTTGGCAACATATTATGGCTGTGATCGTAGAGGTCACTAAATCAAAATACAACAGCAAGGCCATGGCAACCAAATGTTACTGTCAACGATCACGCTATCATAAAAATAATTACACTCGTAAAGGGTAAATTATGCAAATGTATAGCACGATAATAGTCTTTGACACATGGTGTGTAGGGGAGAATATTATTTTGTTAATCTACTGTAGTATGAATACTTATCAATCTGTAAGATTGGCCACTGTGTTGATTTCCCTCTGCTACATTACCACTCAACATTTCCATATAAATTGCTTTTGCAAATTTAACCTGAAACCATTACCATATTTTTACCACAAATTGTTGTTGACGTTTCTGTCTTGTAATGCAACAGCATACAGTAAATGATCCATCTTAACAGAGACGTATGAAAGTGAACATTTTCAAGAAGGCTACATCGTGATCACGATGGTTAGGCACGCAGAGTATCTACCTCGCCGTGATCGGAAGAGGGTTAGAGATGGCCTGTGTTTAGATTGCTGTCGTTAACGTTTATTTTCCTCTTCAGATAGAAACCTGATGGAGGCTTTCAGCTCTCCCAACAGGGGGTTAGTGAGAGTGCTTGATACGGTTTTCTTCAGCTATGCTCACTGACTCTCCTTTCTGGCTCATCTGAGATTCTTTGGATTGGAGCCAAACACATATGACCAAACAGACCATAGAGACATGTGTTTATTAACACAGTTAAATAAAATACACTGGTGCTGTTGCAGTTTACAAAAGCAAAATGTTTTTAATAAAACGACGTCCAGTAATATTAGTTTACATCCTACTGTACATATATAAACCCTTTATTAAGTAACCGGTCTTCTTAAATATTTCTTCAATCTCATAATAGTCATTTTTTGACCAGCTATTAAGAATGCCTTGGACTGCCTAACTTTTTTTTTCTTCTGTGCTTCAACTCGCACAGAGTTTAAAAAAAAGAAAAAGCTTTTAGATGCCTCCTAAAAAGATAAGGTCCTGCACCGTTATCATTTTTCCGAGCCAGAAAAAAGTAAGGAGCAGGGCGACACAGCCTGAATCCAAATGAAAAGCACAGAAAGAGGAGCTTTGTGTTTGTGCAGGCAGAGCGAGCGTACCATTAAGCCTAAGCCGTACGTTAGGGCGAATGTGTGCCCTTCAGAGGACATAAAAAGAAATAAGTGTAAGATTGTTTCAGGCTATAAGATCTAATGATCCTCATGGGAGAAAGCGAGAGGGGTCAGTGGAGAATAGCTAAGACAAAGATTGTTTACTACACCGACTCTCCTTATGAGCGCTCAAGTTTAAGTTTAGATTGCAACCCAAGCATCCTTTGGGGCTAGATCTCAAAGTTTCTCATTTACTGTGATTAGAATCAAAACCCTCAAATCAAGTTAGCAGTAGCCACAGAGCGTAGCTCAGAGAATTGAGATTCACAACCCACCTGCCAGCGGGTTTATTTGTAACACGAGCGAAAAGAAGCAGACGAACGCCAGCCTTACTTTGAATGTTATTACTTATGCTCCCAATGACGCTTGCTATCATTTGTCGCTGTGTGTGCTTCTGTGGTTTGGCATGTTTGCATCGTGTATGTGTTTGTGACAAGTCGAGCCGCCAAGCATGGAAATACAAACAAATGAGGGACGTCGGCTCCATTGGCGGCCAGAGAGTCGCTCAAATGTGGCCGCTCTCTCTTGAATATGGGTCTGGCACCTCAGCCCGAGCCAGGCCAGGACCTGGCGCCGGCTGTGCGTGCAGAGAGGAAGGCAGAGCACTGCTTTATTGAGTCTGTTCAGTTTCTTGTACCTGCGCAGGGTGGCGGAGTACTCCTACGGCAACCAGAAGAAGTCCAGCAAGAAGAAGAAGCTGAGCAAGAACGACATCCGGCTGGTGCCGCGGGACGTGGAGGAGACGGACAAGATGAATGTGGTGAGTTGCTCGTCTCTCACCTCTTCGCTCAACTACTTCGACTACCACCAGCAGACTCTGCCACTGGGCTGCAGGCGCTCCGAGAGCACCTTCCTCAACGTGGAAAACCAGAACTCCAGGAATGCCGCACCCAACCATGGCTACCACCATACCTTCACAGGGCAGGGCCCTCAGCAGCCTGACCTCATCATCAACGGCATGCCGCTGCCTGAGGTGAGATTTGCTCCAGTCTGCTCCATCCTTCAGCCTGCCACGGCTAACAGCGGCAAGGGAGGGTGGGGTCGAGGGAAACGAATCGCAGGGCCGCTAACCCAACCTGATAGATAGTTGTTACTTTTACTGGAATTTTGGGTGATTTGTGGCTGCTGTTTTTTTTTAATTGCAAGATAGGAAAGTTGAAATACTGTATGGTTACTTTAACTAAGCCTTCAATGGTGCTTACATATCCATGCTTACATGCATTATTTGTCAATGTTGGAAACCTAGGAATAGGTGTAGTAAAAAAGTGAGCAAGCCGCCATTGGACAGTTGCCAGAGTGGATTATTTGGCCACCTCTGCTTCTGCTCTCTCTTTGTCATGCTGAGCAAAAGAGCTGTAGCCTGAACATCTGCCAAATGCACTGACCTGGCTAATCGGTAGCGCTGCATGTAATTTTAGGTGCAACCACAATAATCACTGCCGAAGCAACGATTGAAGTTCTTGATCTCCATAGGTGGCATGCAGTAGCTTGTTACGGATTTCTGAAATGTAAAGGTAGTGTTACATCTGTTTGCAATAGGCTTTATCGCAATTACAGCATAACCCGTAGTGCAAAAAATCTATTTCCTTTAAAACCTTTTTGGCAATTCAACAACAAAATAGGCGCCATGTAAACTTTTTATAATGCATAACATTTTTTTCTTCAAGAGAACGATTTATCATTTAGAGAAATAAGATGGATCATGAAGATTTTGTATTTTATTTATTTATTTAGTACCGCCCTGATTAAGCTCTCAAAATACAGATATTATTTACACATTTTCTCAAGACGGTTTATGAATAAATAAAACACATTTTTCTGACAGTGCAGCTTTCTCAATGAGGAGGTGTACACTCTTAAAAAAGGATAATTAAACCAACTAATTATTTAGCCTTTTGGAAAATAAGTTAAAGGTGTACTTTGAATGCATTGCAAGTCACTTTGAATAAAAGCATCTGCCAAATGTATGAATGCAAACGTCTGAACATCTTACACATATTATGAAGGGTGACACTAAATAATAAAGACTTTATATTTACATATATCGCAACTTTGTTCATTTAACTGTAGTGAGTGGTATGGCTGTTGAATTGTCAGGTGGTAAACAAAGAGACTGAGCACAGCACACATAAGGAGTTTCACTCCTGGCAAAATGAGATGTTAAATTTGCACCGATTCATTGATTGGCTGATCACCGTTGTTTGCAAAGCCTGTGGAAATGAATGAAACACAGTTAATATAGCACTTATACTGTATATTATAGCTGTCACCAGATGCTTAAAGTCGTATCGGAGACTAGTTAATGGAGGAATATTCACAGGAACCATTATCTAGTAGGTCAGACTACACAGAGGTTAACACAAGACTTAAAGCTGCACGCTGGCTGGACAAAGGAATTACGATGTGAAACAGCAAATGTAGTAGCTAGGCATGGTAGCGTAATCCTTTAATAAAACTACCTAAGCAGCAGGATTAAAGAACATCTATTTTTCTCAACTGATGAAAAGACAAAGAATTAACGGAGGGGGGTGGTGTGGGCTGAATAAGCCTGTAGATTGAGTGTGATAGTGGAATGAACTCTAATGCAAAGCTTTGTTGTTTCACTACAGAAATAAGAGAGAGAGAGAGAGA
>JAUYWG010000048.1:11589680-11618559 GCA_034779775.1 Enteromius afrohamiltoni
ATTGAGTGTGATAGTGGAATGAACTCTAATGCAAAGCTTTGTTGTTTCACTACAGAAATAAGAGAGAGAGAGAGAGAAGGTGTATGTATGCATCTTAATGTCAGATGTCAGGGCCCAGCACAATTTCCAATTTCATATAGGCCAGTGATTGGCCTGATAAAGGTGTGGGTTTATTTGTATGCTGGTTTCGTCATGCAAGGCGCTCCACCTGACATTGACAAACATCTCTGACCGCATTTCTGCATATTACTCCACCAGAGGCCAAAGACGGGCTGACTACAGTCGGCCATTTCCTTTTCCCCTTTGGTGTGACATTTACAAAACACAGAGGCTTTCCATTCAACATGCTGTATATGAAAAATGTTGTCAGTATAATTACGCATCCATTTATGCGGGGCATAATCAAATATTGCAGCTGTTAAATGACCGATAATAGCTTCGTCATGCATTACGAGTCTGGGCTTGGAAGCGTTTGACTCTACAAGTCAGGGTTTCCCAGAGGTCTGCTGAGGACACACTGGTTGGTACACAGTTGTGATTAACCGTGCATCTCCTTGCCCTGAAACATCAAGGCCTTAGGGCTTTTTTCCAGCGTTTCGTGATTCAGACATGATTTTGAGATGTGGCTTGTTTGTTTACTTTACAGTCCCAGTTGGAGCTAATACTCGAAAAGTGTATGTTTGGAAGAGTGCTATGCCAATTTTCCTACAGGAGAAGAAATATTGCACAGTTTTAACTAAAATTACACACTGCTGGCTTATTGATAATGAAACTAATCTGATAATCTAGATAGTGGATGCACAGCATTTCATCTTACTGATAGCATGCTTTTGAAAAGCACATTTACGGGAAAAGCACCACAGCAGTGGAAGATACACCTTTCATCTACATCCACCAGTGAACCAGAAACATAATAAAGCTGAAAACCATTGTCAAAGATTGACAATTTATTCATTTAGCAGACATTGCTTTACAAATAATACAAATTCCTATGATATGAACATTTATGCAGTACAAAGAATAGCTACAAAAACGGTAAACGATAAATTATGAGTAGTTTAAAGGGAAAATATATACATTTTTAATTCATTTATTAGTACATATGTGCTACAAAATAGTTTAGGTCAGAAATAACGTGTTCAGCATAGAATATGCAACATTAACAATTCATTGACTCAAACTCCAAAACTCGACTAATGGATTTAAAAGAGACACCAGATTATGTGGCTTATTAATGCTAATGTAAAGTCATTTATTAATGCTAATGTGCTACAAAACATGCAGGATGAAAGGATGAAAGATGCTTAGACAAGAGCTAATAAAATAATTAAGGGGAAAAAAAAGAGTTAATTTACAAATGCTAATAAACTGTATAAACAATACAGTAAAATACATAAAGTGATAACAGTAATTTGTATTTCATGGCTCCAGGTAAGCTCTGTGTTTATGATACTGACTCTCTGGAGATGGTTCTGTGGTTCCAGTCCCTGAGGAGCCAAACACATTGTTTTCAGAAAGCCGTGTGGTAAACCTGTCTTTGGTTGTCTCCAAAGTAAGGTTCAGGCCATAATAGAGATGCGGCTCTCTAGCTGATTATACAAGATCAGCAGCGATTCTTGCAGCATAAGCATACATGACAGCCTGCTTAAACTAAAACGAGGCCGTGCTCCACCTGTGACACTGATAATAAGCTAAAATTCCACCAAGTATTGATCTGCTTGGAGAAAGCGTCCTGCTACTTTATGCACTGAATGTGTTAAGGAGAATGTGAACAAAGAAAACGTAGTTATTTGTTTTTTTCTGTCAAAGAAAACCCCCCTTTAGTTTTGGAACAATAATTTAAGCACTGCTCGTCCAGATGCTAGCATTCTGTTACAGAAGAAATTAGCTCACAAATCCCACTGCTAGCATATGGTACTCAGATACAGTTTAATATTTGAGATCAGCCTGTCAATAAGGATTGGTATATTTGTTTAGATTAATCTCTTATGTACCACAGTGATACAGACATTTAATGAACCAAAGCTTTGCGTTGATGTTATGTTAGTCCTGTTCTCTAGGGTGTCACACTAATCTGTAGTATATCCATCATGCACTTACGGCTACACAATAAGGCTTCACATTTTCATGTATACAAAGCAAAGTCATGCCACATAAACATAACACGCATTCGCTTCATATGCTGCCAATCATTTCAGCCACTTAGGACTATGTCTAATGTTTAGACTCCATTTCTGAAGAGTGGCTATTGAATGCATCAGCGCTTATTAATGTAGTCAAACCTTCGTTGGAGAACTTTTTGTTTGCCGAACCCTCAGATTTACTAGAGCTACATTATCTGTTGTTTGCATACCCCTAATTGCAATTACCACATTTTTTTCCCTCCGTGTTTGCATGTTTACAATAGCCCCGAAGTCCTAAAATGTCACGCAAGAATTTGTATTTCTTCCTCATCATGCTTTGTTTTGTAGCTTAAAATGGCTTTTTAAAAAGCATTTGTTTCACCTTTCAGGTCAGGGTTTTGAAAATGTTTTGACTTAACTGAACCGCTGGGGTTTTGTGTTTCTCTGACTTTCGTCAGACTAAGCCAATTAATCATTCTAAATCCCATACACGATAAGGTAAAGGCCACAGCATGCTGCCTCCCTGAAGGGCTTTCAGAAAGCTTTACTGAACTGGGCTTGCTCTGATGAAGAACTTGGATTTAGCCACTTTCAATTAGGTGGGGAATTAATAAACCGAAAGAAAGAAATGAAAAAGAAGTGCAGAAAAAAACAACACCGAATGCCAGCTACACCTAAACTTGAAATATTTTTATCAACTTGAGGTTTCCTGTTCTTTCTTTTATGTTACGTGCCAAAGAGCAAAATAGACAGTACGACAGGTAGAGCAGGAAGAAAAAGGATAAGGAAGTGAGAGATACGCTTTATCTCAAGTACCTTGCGATGCGTTCTGATTGGATTCTGGCAGATGAAGATGGGAGTTTTCAAAGAAGGTTATATTTGTAAGCCACAGACTCTGCTGGCATTCTGCCTTCAAGAGTCGCCTACTAACAGGAACATTTCCGGATCTAATAAAAGGGCCACAGTTCCATTATAGTACGAATGTTCAGTCATTTGCTGAACTCTGACGTTCGAGTCAGACATTATTAGAGCGATATAGTTGAGCAAACTCATTCTCTTTAAACTTTTACTGTAGGCTGCAGATGAGGCATTCGTAGCCTCATCTGGAAGGAGAAAAGCCCCTGTTGCTATATTTGTGGCTCCATTAATGAACTGACATAAGCACGGCAGAATGACCAGCTTTCAATTAACGTCCGCTCTCAAATATTTAAGACAAAAGATGACAACGTATTAGCCCCAGTTAGGCAGAGAGGAAGGAGAACAGAAAAAAGAGCCGCTATATGCATTTCTTTTATTTTTAAGTTTTATTAGTTCATATCTTACAAAAAAAAAGAGTTAGTGAGTCAGTGAATGAAAGTGAAAGAGAGAGAGAGAGCATAAAAAAAGTATGCGGACATCATGCATCTCACATAAGCTACACATTTTTGCTTGGATTGATTATCTGGCATGGCTATAAAAGCATCTTTTACGGGCCCCCCCACCCCACCGCCCAGTGTTTTTCTAACAATTCTATTCAGTCCCTTTGTGCATGACTGAATGGTTATTACATATATAAAGATCTCCACACGTTCGTGTTTGGACTTTTAGTTTTACTTTGGGGAAGAAAAAAAAAAAAAAACAGTTGGAGAAGAACAGAATTTTTTCACACTCTTGCGAAGTAACACATAATGTGTGATATCGCTTAGATCAGGGCGATGAGATGGAACCTGTGAAAAAGGACTTCTGATGGAAAAGTAGCTGGCCAGATACAGATACAGTTGAGACCCACAAGAGAGGAAAATAACTTTATAAATGATTTTCTCTCTCTCTTAGCCTCATCTCTCATTAACACAGATTTAGCTGCCAGCACTGAAAATGCCTGTGGTTAAATTAATAGGATAGGAAAGGTCGGCCTACATTCTCTAACACAAGGCAATGCCACAGGGAGTGACGAACAGACATGGTTTATAAGAATGCTATAGTGTATTTGTTCAATCATGTAGAGATGATAATGGACAAGGCGCACCGTTGTTTGTTTATTTTAACCACCAGAATCTGTAGTAATACGAACAGTGATAAACCATATCGAAAGTTGTATGTGCATGTGGACTGACATGAGCACATGAAGAAAAGAAAATATGAAGGAATCCTAGTGGGTGAAATTCAAACTGGTGGGTTGTATGTGTATGTGCAAAACTATCAGTTTTGTGTGAGCAGATGTCCTTCTAAATATTTTTATACCTACTTGCCAATTAAACTATCAGGGGATCTGCACATGGATAGACCTTTTAGGGAAATTGAATATCTATTTATCTCTGTGTTTTTTCACGTTCGGTAATTTGCATTGCAGTTTAAACTATGTTGTCTGAATCATTTTAAAGTGGGAGGCTATAAATATGTCCAAGCACAGAGGTGGAAAGTGCTTTTATAGAGCGTGTTCCTAAGTTAAAAATAACATGTAGTGTATTAATTTCTATTTAACCATCAGTTGATGACCAGTTACTCTGGATGTTAACAGGATGTTTCCTAACCCCAGTAGTACAGCATTTAGAAGGTATAGGACATTCCTGTGGCATCGTGAAAACAAAAGAAAAGAACAGCCATTATAAATACTGTTTTCCAACCTAAAATCTCAGACAAACACAGACTGACCTTTTGTAGTGGTCGGACTGAATTTGTTTTTCTACTTTTCTTTTCACTCTAAATCGTTATTTCAGCGCTAGGGACTGAATACATTATCATAAATTGGATATAAAAGTAAAAAAAAAAAATGTGTACCATCTCTTTTATCTAAAAAAATTATACATTGCACTTTGTTAGAATGTGTGATATTGCTTTTTCGGTTGGGTTCTGCTCCTTTATTTTCACAGATTAATATCAGAACATGTAATTGTTTATGTATTGATCTGCACTTGCCTCAGTTTTCAGTGTCTAATACAAACTTCTGATGTATCGAGTCGATTACAGATCAAGAACTCCCCCTTATTACTTGCCTCTGCTTTTCTTCTATTTATGAAAGGGAAAAAAGTCTTTCTTGAGAGAAAGCGAACAAGAAATTGCATCATATATCTGCTGAGATTAATTTCTGCATTCACTGGGTTTACAAGAGCAAGAATAACCAGCCCCTTTGTGGGTCTATTGGCAACTGGGTTATTTGTCTAGGTAGGCAGGGTGTGCTGAGTGTGTGGTGAGGTGGCTTAATGAACAGCGAGATTGTTGGCAGGCAGGCCGCTGTATAGCTGTAGCGCTGAGAAAACAGCAGGCCAACATAATTGTGCATTGTTCAGCCATAGAACAGGAGGCAGAGCATGTAATGAGCTGTAGCACCCGCTCACGTCTTTCCTAATGGGCTATGACCAGGTTCATCCTTCTAGGGGTCTTAGCCACTCCAATCATCGCTATCGCCCATTCCCCCTCGACTTTCTTTCAAAGACCCCAATATCCCCCTCTTCCTCCCTCTCACTTCTGGCTGCTGTTTGTTTGTCTTAAAGGGACAGTTCATCTGAGAAGCAAAATTTCATCATTGTTTACTCTCCCTCACGTCAGTCCAAACCCGCATGACCTGTTTTCTTCAAAGAAAGAAGCTCATATACAGATTTTGAACAACATGAGAGGGAGTAAATAAAAGCATTGACACAGGCCAACAAGATTCTTGGAAATAAAGTTCAAGTTTAGTAAGAAATATGTTGATGTTATTTGCAAGATACTGTGAGAATTTTCCTCTGGCATGTTTTTTTTTTAATCAAAGGGTTTGGGTAGGTTTGATCCTGTTTTGCATTTTGATTGCTGAAGCCTCCTGCATAAATGAGATTCTAGTAGATTCTTCACCGATTTGTTGTTTCTTTTATTTTTTTCGTTTTACCTGAAAAGCCTGAGACACGCAGATCCAAAAGCGCTCGGAAACCCAACACACCAAAATAAACATCAGCTAGTAAAAAGCCCCTGAAACTGAATGTCTGTAATGCAGCACAAAATGCAAAAAAGACTTTAAACCGCCCTTTTTCTCGGAGACCACTCCGCAAGACACAATGAAAGTTTGCTTTGACTCTCTCGTCACGTCCAGCGTTTGATCTCCTGCAGCCAGAGAGCCAAAGTTAATGAATGAGATCGGTGTGTTCTGATTTGCTGCTCTGTTTCTGGGCACTGTGCTCTCAGCAGGGGCCGCAGCCTCTCTAACCACATTCTGACAAGACAGCTGCTCTGAAAGAGAGAACGACGAAGAATGCGAGCGAACGAGAGACTAGAATCGCGCAGGGTTGAGGAGTCTTGCTCCACGACTGCAATGATACGGATTTAATTTGTCCTTGGGGGGTGCAGGGTCACTCCAAAGACGTGCGTTCGGCGGTCCGAACTTTTGAGACGTCGTTAGCCTAAAGCGAACAGACAGAGCCTGTTATAGCGAAGAAAACCCACAAAAAACACCCCTGAACGCACGAGTTGAACTGTCACAAATATCGCCGGAGGGGGTGGTGTGCGGAGGGGTGTTATTCTCTGTTGGTCTCTTGTTTATTATGTCTTGGGTGTTTCATATAACAAATGGAGAGAGACAGTTTTCTCTCAGGGGTTCTTAGCTTCTCCCCACAGAGCGTGATTAATTGTTATTGTGGTCTATTTTTATGTCGCGTCCTGAAATACGAAGGTACAAGAGAGCTAGCTTGACAATGTAGCTCGGGGCTCTTGCTGACAGTGTATGGTTTATGGTATTTTCATATTTTATGGCCCCTGCTGATTTAGTTACTTCAAAACATCGCTCGCCATTAGATAGAACACAGGTACTGGCCAGATATTCCTGCCATCGACAGCCCTGCGGTCCTGCGCATGTTTTATAGACGCGCTAATGCACCGCCGACAAGCACGGCTGACAGATTAGGGGACATCGGAGAGACTCTCAGGACCCTCTTTCAGCTGTTCGTGTCTTAATAATGATTACTCGACAGGCTTAAGACCAGATTTGACCTTGTTGTTTTGCCCGAGACAACTCACCCTGGTTCACAAGGTTCAGCTGCTAGAACGACTAGGCTGCCAGGATGGAGAATTTGAGACCGCAGGCAAGCAACCACTTGCAGACGGTAGAGAGATGTTACCTGGGTGCTGCATACTGGGCTGGATAGGGAGAGAAAGAGAGACAGGGAGCGTTTCTAATTATAACGCTCCAGTCACAGTACTGTGGTGGGCTGTAGCTTGCATGAGCAACCGCAGAAAGCTAACTTTTGGTTTAATTTGGAGGACTAGCAATAATCCAGACTAAATCTCTTAAAGCTGCAGCTTCCCCTCTGTCGGATTAAGGGGCAGTCTTAAAAGGATAAGAGCTGCTTATCAGTGCTTCCCTCAACACTTCCTAGTGACTTTTGAAAAAGTGTGTATATGAAACTGGTTCCAGTCAGATAACGTGGCCATTTATTAACGATTATGTGCCACCTAGAATACTCAGACATGCAAGCAGATACTAGTGAGATCATGAAATGTTGGAGTGAATGAGTAAAAAAAGCAGCTATTAATTCCTAAGGCGGGAAAACACAGGATGTTAGGAAGCTTAAAGCTGTTTTCGGTTTAACAACGTTCTCTAAATTTCCTCTAAATATAAATCCGTTTTACACTGGTCACATATATTCTAGCCTCTTGCAAATCAGTAGGACACGTTTTATCTCTTTGTTACTATTTGGGCATTAATAAAAACTGTTTCTAATTCTTGAAGAGAAGCAAAAATCTGTCACACTTTTAGCACATTTAAGAACAAAAAAGGTAGAGTAAAATGCTGTACAGGTACAATATTCCACTAGTATATTTTTCATGTAAGTTTGAAGTGATTTAAAAGCCCGTTTTAAATGTTTTTGCTCCTACAAAGACAGTCAGTGGACTCATTGACTTTTATTTCATGGATCAAAAATATTGAGCCGTTCTTCAAAAAGATCTTTGTGGACGTGCAAAAATAAAGAAAGTCAGGATTGAAACAGGTTCCTCAAGAGTATAAGGGGGAAAAAAAGTCTGATCATTTTGCTATAGATATACAATTATATCCATTTTTAATTAAACCCACATATTCATTTCTGAATAAAGGCAACAGAATGAAACCCCGAAAGGTGTGTTTTAGAATAAAATCATCCTTTTCATAATCCCAGACATGGCTGATTTGCTATGCCTTTATTTATTTATTATTTATTTAATTCCAGGGAATGGACTGACAAGTGAATTGACAGGAATGCATACGTACACCGTCTCCGTTTTCACTTTGAATACAATTCTTATTTGGAACGATAGCAAGGCGGCTGGAAGTTTTATTTACTCGCTTGATGTAACACCACAAAACAAACATTTGTAAAGTGGATAACTCTTAGATCTGGAAGGAAGTTGGTGAACAAAGGCTGCGGTTGTCATTACTTGAATTATTTATCTTCTTTTTTTCTTTTTCTTTCTTTTTTTTTTTTTTATTTCACAGCAGTGAGGCACAGAGCAAAACGCGAATGCATCCAAATTGAGCCTGTTAGTTTAAAGTGCCGTTAATGAAGTGTTACTTTTTTCTGTTTTGTTTCTGCCTGTCTCACTGTCAGGGCTGCTAGGGGAACAAGCACTAATCCAGCACGTCATGATACGTGTTGTTTGAAAATGCATGAAAGCGAGAGGCTGCCATGTGTCTCACGGGGTTAAAGAGTGAGAGAAATAGGACTCCGCAGGGGCAGGGGCAGAGAGAGCGCAACCTTTTTTGGTCTAGAAAGCGAGTATCCAGTGGGGAAAGAACCACTCAGGGAGCAATGCAAAAATAGAGGTGCGCGTGTGTAGATTCTTGTTTACAAGGTGACACATTTTTAACCTCCTATTAACTGCATGCTCCTGAGAGCATCTGTTCTCCACTGGGAAAGGCACGTCACTTGATTCTTTCTCTTTGAATTCATCTTAAAGTTACTTTCTGGGTGTTAATTCATGACAAGTACAGCCGTGCGAACCAATCTGTGCATTTTTTCATGAGAAAACCTAACAATGTTCAAGAAATCCAACCAAACATATTGGTTTTGTACGAACAAAAGGAGAGATAAATCTTCTTTCTCTCTCTCTCTCTCTCTCTCTCTCTCTCTCTTTAGACCCGATAGGCTCGCTGTATTGTTTAGGCTGACCTCGGCTCTAGTCTAACTAATGATCTCTATTAAAGCGGGCCTGTTAACCAGGACAGTAATTATGTCGCATTTATCTGAGGGGCTGTTTGCCAGTCTTGGCAGGTTTGTCAAGCCACACTCTCAGTAAGAAAACTATAAAGGTAGACAGTTGACTGTGATAATTATAATGAGAACAATTGTGAGAATAACATGGATTTGACTCATTAAAAAGCGAAAATCAGATTCATTTAGTATATTAGTGCGGTTTGTTGGCATATATGGACTAAACTGGAATAGATATGTGGAGCGGTTTTAAAATAAGAGAAGGAATTTGAAGACGAATACAGTCAAAGAATGAAACTGTGCATTTTGTGTCAATAATTACCTGAGCGTAAGCTACTAAAATCTCCATCAAATTCCCCCGGTAGATGTTACAACCCCATTTTTAAGACTCATCTTCAAAAAATGTCTTAAATTGCTTATTAACCTACAGCCTGGGACCCCAGGTGTCAGATCTCCTCTGTTTCTGCTAATCAGGGGAAGTGCTATTTTTCAAAGCTCGAACTGAACAAAATTGGAGCTGTTGGAGAACTCTTAGGTTGGCATTATTCTCGTGTAATGAGTGTAAGAGAGCCCAATTATTCCACTTGCCATCAAAACAGAGGAAGATTAACTCTTCTCCACTTTGACACTCTCCAGCAGTACTATCTTTTTATAGATGTTCGCACTCTTGATCTGTCTATGCTGCACTGATGTTATTCCATTTTTATTTCAACGCAACCGCTGCTTGTGCGCATGTGCTTGGCGTTCCTATGCCTTTTTACTGCTCGATAGCTTCATCAACATGCCTGCTACCTGAACAAAAACACAAAGAGACTCCTGCAGCTCCTCATGCAGAATGGCTATGACTTGTCATCCTTCTCTGGAGAGTGGCATTAAAATGCTAAATTAGAGATACAGCCACGCTGCGCATATGGAAGGGGAACCATTTTCGCCCAAGCTTAGCTTGAATCCCAGTTAAGTGTTGGGTTTTGAAGCTTAAATTGTCCAACTGCAGAGAGATTTCACCACTTTGCTTTTAAAAAACATCTTGTAGATTAAATGAAAAGGCCACAGTTGGAGCCCTCTAAATAAATAAGTAGAGTCCAGCTCTATAGGATATCGCATTTTTTATTAGCCTGCAAGAAATGGAACTGGCTTGTAATCAGGAGGAGCCGAATAAGAAGAGATGAATAAAATTATTCCCTACAAACACTAGTTTGCACAATCGGACACACAAGTTATGTTGGGTTTCGAAAAATACGTAGACACACACCGACGTGCACCTAGACAGCTTTGATAAGAGACAATTACCACACATTGTTTATGGTGCAAACAAAATGAGTTCAGCTCTTTATTTGGAGGAAGTCATGGTGAAGATAGTGACGACCGCCTCAGTGACCAAATACAAAAGTGATCTCTTTATCAGCAGGAATGCAGATGTTTGAAGCACATAGGGGGCTGATGCACTGTGCCTTATGCTGGTGTTTTTTTTTTTTTCTGTCCATGACCCCTTAACCACCCCACCCCCACCCCCCAAACCTGTTTTGGTCGAAAGACGGTCTAATACAAATTAAATTAAAGAAAGTCTGCACAGATAATCCTGGTGTGTTTCAGCTGCTGTGGCGGCGTGGGGTCAAGCCCACAGCATCTGGCCCTCCTCGCCACAGCAAGCCCACAAGCTGGTCCGCTCTCTCTGGGAGCCAGAGCAGAGCAGCACCCCTACTGTCCTACTTAGGAGTGTGTGTGTGTACACATGTGGTCGGGCCCAGGATGTGGGAATGTAAAACAAGGGTGTGAGCCTGTCAACTCGCATGTAAAGTATCTTGCTGCATGTGCGGGTTTATTTGTTTGTGCAGTGTTAAAGGAGTGTAGGAAAGGGTGTTAAATAAGTGTGGCGATGCAGTGGGGAGGAGTTTTTGAAGGAAACTGCTAATTGAAAATCTGAAGAAATGTATGTCGAATTATGTCGGCAGTCCCTCGTGTAACGTAAGGGGACGTTGTTGTGCGGTGGTGATAGCAGACTGTCAGCACCCTGATTAACATCTGCTCATCGGTCTAGAGATGAGCCACTGATGTGTGGCGAGGTAAAGTGTCGCTCCCGAGCCGATGCTGACAGCTGCTGAATAAGGCCATTTCAAATATTAGAAGCAGATGTGTCCGGCGTGGCTAAATCTGAGCGCTAACTACTCTTACAGTATTGCATCATGAATTGTGCTGATTGGGTCAAGCTTGTTATGATTACAGTGGAGTTTTTATCCGCCCATCTGTCCATTAGGGCATCACGGGACTGTCGAGCCACTACTGTGTCTGTCGCCCAGCAGCTCGTAGTAAGGTGGAAAAGTGCAATAGGGCATAAACTGCAACAGGAGGTGTTTAGAGAAAAGCCAGGGTTGGTTTTTTGCATCTTCTGTTTTTTTTTTGTTTTGTTTTTTTTTTTTTTGTTATAAAAAAAACATTATAATAAATTATAATTAAATTTAAAATACACACACATACATTATTAACTGAAAATATATTCATGTACATATTTATATTCTTATGTTTTATTTATATTATATATAAATATATAAACATAACATATTTGTACATTTGTAAATATAAATGAGCCAAGTATTAGCAGAGCACCTTTTAAAAAAAAAATAGTAGTAGTATAAATATAAAGCATTATGTAATATAGAACATTTGTTTCAGGTTTTTTTTTTTTTTCTTCACAAAACTGTATTGTCAGTAGGATTACAAAAATATGAAATATTTTAATTATAAAGAAAATACTTATTATATTATTAAGGTTAAAACATTCACTCAAAAGAACACAAAATAAGATAGATAAGGACTAAAGCTTTAAAAAACATTTAAGGAAAAGCAAAGCTACACAATCTTCACACGTTCATTGGATATTTGAAAAATCCTTAAAAACTGTTGTTAAATACAGGAAAGATTGAGAAGCCTGAGTCTTTTAAAGCCTCTAGGCCGTGTGCTAACTGCTACGCCGTAACTCAGGAGCGGGGTATCCGAAGCCAAGAATGCGGTAAACATTGTTTGTTTGAATAAGTGGGGAAGGTTGGAAGGATTAGTAAAAGATGATGAAGTTCCGCCTGCACCCTACCGCACCGCTTCCTGTTTGCACATTGCATCACATTGCATCTCCACACACACCTTCTCATCTGTTAGGGATGTCAATAAGGAGATGTCAATAAGGAGGCTGGCTTAATCCATCTTAGAGAGGGGGGAAGAGAGAGATGAAAAGACAAAGTGGGAAAGAGAAAGTGCACTTGAGGCGGAGACAGACAGGGAGTATATCCGGGGAGACTAAGAGTCTGTAATGAGTTGCTGCAAATTTCCATCCACAGGAGAGAAAAAAAAGCCTGGAAAGATGCCTTTGTGCCTTGTCATTGTGAAGAGAGGTGTCGTGCTTTCAGTGGGGGAGGTGAATGGGCTGAAAGTGTTGGGGATGGAGGAGATGTGGGGTGTGGGGACGGTCTGTTAGACATCTCAGTACGCTGACAGATATTTGGGAGAACATACCCCGAGATACTATGTCATTATTTTGGATCAAAGTGTCAGGCGGGTATATGATTTACACTCATAACAAAAGCAGCATCCAGAATGGATGAGTCGGCACTCCCTGCTGCAGCCCAGTGCTGGATATTACACTGATGTAAAGGTGTTCACATCGCTCATCTCCACTCGCTCCCGCCGAATGAGTCTCTGTGTGTATTAGTAAGTGTGTCTGTGTGGGAGAGAGAAACAGAAAGATGCATGACTATGGTGTAAAATGGCTCAATGGTGCTCATCCTGAGCTGTGAATATACCAGGCGAAGCACTCACTCTCTTCATGTTCAACAGAGCAGCTAGAGTCCTTTGGCATCTATCTATCTATCTATGATGAGCAAACCTACAGTTTTTTAAGAACGAGCAAATTTAGCATAGTTTACAACCTTAGATGCTGTTTACAAACAATGCTGTTTAAGCATTTAAATTAAAAGCAAAAGCTAGATTAATTTATATATAATTTAAATTATTTATTTATTTATTAATAATTTTTTTTGGGGGGGGGTTAGATATCAACACTTATCCTTGCTTATTCAGCAGGGATACAATAAATTGATCAAAAGCCTGTAAAGACTTTCTATTCATCAAAGAATTCGAAAATAATATATTACGCAGCTGTTTGGCAGCAGAAAAACAAAGACTCTACCTGAATAGCCTGTGCGTGTCACATCCATATATCTGAAATCTAACGAACCAGCACTGCTTTGTATATACTGCCGTTATCTTGTGTCAAAAAGAGTCTGCTACTTCATCCCAGGTGAGGCCAGGTGGACATGAGGAGCCGTTTGAATGAAAGGAGTGAATGTCTTTTAGCCCAGGCTTTTGAATTAGAATAACATCCCACAGGACTCACTTCTGCTAGTTGCGGCCATTTGAGTTTCATTAGTTTCTATGGCTAAATTGTCCTTTGAAAATGAAATGCGATAGTCAAGGCCCTCCACCCACGCACTACCACAATCACATACACACACATACTATTATTCTATTATGACCAGTCTGCTTCCTGTAAAACATCCAAGCAGATTGTGAATCTTTGAAACGCACACACTGCAGGTTGAGAAGGATATCTTAACGTCGAAAGAGCTATTTATAGTGGACTGAGTATCTGATCAATTCCCAAACACCACAGGCCAACAACAAACAACCCAAGTCTTCTTGTAAAGGAGAAATATCAAAGCACACTCACACACAATACAGTAGATCAGAAATGCGGGTCACAGCAGGAATGAGGCCTTACATTAACAAACAACGCAAGAGTACGACCCTACTTGCAGGAATGCAAATTTGCATGGTTATTTAAATCTTTTCATCATGCTAAAAGGCAGAGTTTTGACATATGATGACCGTATGAATTATTAACGTAGTTGCTATTAATGCATGCATAATTATTCACACACAAAGTGAATGAATCTTAAAGTCCTTTACAGGACCAAAGAGAAGGGCATTTTCTTTCTCCCTTTTTGTTTAACGGTGCAGCTGTTGATCTGGGAAATACCCGTTCCTGCTTTGGTTGTTTATGAGAGCTTTGTGATTGTTTTCTTAAAGGAAATATATCTGCTGCAGTTCTCAGGAAAAGCAACTCAGAATGAATGAGGTAGGGAAGCGTATTGTGTTTACTCATTTGTAACACACTGTTTCGTCCCCACGGAGCACTGCTTTAGTTAGTGGAATAATGCGAAGCCGGGTATACAGATGTAACCGCAGGATGTCGACTTAAAAACGATTCCTTTACCTATTTTTTCTGCAATTGTTTTTTTAAAAAACAAATCGCTTTGGACCAACTAAGTACAAAAAAAACAACCAGCCAGTTTTTAAAGCTCCAAAAGCGTTTACCCTTGGAAATGGTTCCCTTTCATTATAAGATGGATTTGAAACGGGCCAAATTGAGTTGAGTGTGAATTGACAGGTGATGAAGTGGAATGATCTTGAGGATATGGCAGCTTATTTGTCACATGGGCTCCTGTAGCGATTGATTCGTTATAATTTGTGTTTGTAGGTAGCTGGCCGCTATTAAACGCCAACAAGTCCTCATATTCATCACGGCTCCTGCCGAAGAGGCAGAGATAGAAAGCGTAATCTCATCCCGATGCCAGGGCGAGCCTGAGGCGCTCCTTCACCTCCTTTATACCGTCGAGCCTCCCCGAGGGCTCACGCGGTCTGGAGGAGAAGGGGAGGGGGGGGGATCTATAATCTAGCAGATGGCAGAGGATCTATGGGAAATTCTATAATCAGGGGTTGGCAACCTAACACCGGGCTAAGGAGCGGCATGTTTTTCTGAGCTGGGGAAGGAAGGATAAATCCACTCCTACCAGATGCGGCGATGAAGCCGAGGTGGTCCTTTCCTGTCGTCACGGGTGCCATGCAGTTTAGAGGTGCCGTAGATCCACCAAAGAGATGGTGTGGTGAAAGGAGAAGGCTTTGAGGAAGCAGGAGGCAGGAAAACAATGAAAATAAAAGTAAAGGAAGGCCTTCATGTCGCAGGGAGAAGAAAGGAGAAGAGCGCCTCCATGTTGAGATTGGCTTTCAATGAGCCGGCGGGTATGAGACTCCCCTGCTCCATTCACACAGTCACATAATTTCTCTGCAGCCTTACTGCAGCACTACATTTGTAGACATATAGACATCTCCTAAGCCTCCGTGGAAAATGCCACCCTTGCTACAGGCTCATTTCTGCTCCTATCACTAAGCCCCGCTCAACAAAGCCTGTCTCCATTTTTTTTTTACGAGAAAATAACTATGCGCTACCTGCCTTTGCCTCATGATAACCTCTCCTCAGTAAGCTCCTTGTGGATGGAGGTAAATAAACAAAAGGACTCATTATGAGTACCGATTTCCTCCCAGCACTCTGGGGACTGTGTAAATAAGACTTAAGATGACTGAAGATTCAGCTTTCGAATAATACTGAGCACCAAACTGCTATTAACATGAGTAAATGGAATGGTTTAACTGAGGTCATATTGCTTTTTTAGTTCATGTAATACAGATCGCTTTTTAAAAAAGAATTTGTATTTAGCCACAGCATTTGTATTCAGTGGGAGCGCAATGAGAAAATGCTTTTCCACCTCTGACTGTGACATATTAGGAGCATTTGTACTTTAGTGGAGTTTTATAGAAGAAAAAGGAGACTCGCTTGATCTTCAAAACACTCCCTAAAATGAAAAAAAAGAAAAAGCTTCAAGCCTTAACTTAACTAGTTTTGTGTCCCGAAATCCGAATGAATAGGCATTTCATCTACGGTTGTGAAAACAAGGGTATAGTCTGATAATTATTAATTGCTGCTATAGCGTGTAGCTTGAATTACCGCTCTGTGTAAATTCAAGTATGGGCTGATGTATATTCTCAGAAGAGATAATACATAAATTGCAGCAGAGGTGTGACAAGTGTTTTTTTGCCATTCCTTTGCCACTTGAAGAACTACTGCTCCGTTCGCTCTGTGTATCTGGCCCTCATACAATGAATGCTCTCACATCCGGACTACAGAACCAATTGTCACGCTGAGAAGAAGGCAAATCAAATCTCACAGCGGCAACTAAGCGAAGAGATTGCTTTTCCTCTCCGCTGGCTGAAGTTGGAGGAGTTAGATGGGGAGGGTTGTTGGGGTTAGAGGCTGCGGGTTAAAGAGAACGAGAGAGAGAGAAAAAAAAATGAGCTCAGGGTCTCGTTTACCGCCCCCTTTCCATTACTTTCCTCTCCAGCCCTTCCGCCTTTGTTCACAGAGCTCTTACGGTGTGATTTGGCCCACCGGACCCTCAAGTATGTGGGAAGAAACACAACAATAATTAAGGGGATAGGGTGACACCAGCCGCCAAACTGGGGCCGCTCGGATCATAACAACACATTGTAGAACCTGATTAAGTAGCCATTTGTGGCAGCTCGTCTCTGTAGTTTAAGCAGCCCTCATCTCCGAGCCTGAAACCCGACCTCTGTGAAAGAAATATTGATAGCCCTTATGATTTGATGGCGGTCAGCGGTGTAGGCATACAGTACATTACTTTACAGGAAGATTGCCACTAATGCATGGAAGCTCTCTGGCATAAAGACCTCTAAGGGCCAAGGGCGCCTCTTAAATGCCCTCTGGCCATCAACCTGAATTAATGAAAAACACAAAGCAGTGTTGCGCAATATAACTGATATCCCTTTTTGGGTGAAGCTCACTAATTATGACGATCCATTAGCGAATCATCACCGCACATCAATAGATGCTTTTGTTGTGGAATAATGGCACTTATCTATCACGTTCTTCAAAGAACATGTTGATATCTGCTGGAATACGGTAGTGAAGCTTGTTTCGTAATCTCCAGCAGTCTCCAGTCTCTGTGGAACAGCAGTCGCATTTGCATAACTGAAGCTATTACTCCAATTAGCCCACTCTGATATAAGCAGAGAGATCAAAATGTCAACAGAAGGAAATCTGCTGAGATGACTGAGCCTGCATCATCGATAGCGACTCTTCTCGTAAAAGGGTCAGCGATCCTCGCGGCATAACTGCATTTCAACAGGGCTCTCATTTGTTTTAAGTGTCGCGGCCGAGGAGAGCGAGAGCAAAGCTTCGTATGTACAGATGCACAAGGACAGCCTGGAATCTCGCTCTCCCAGCAGATCTCTGAATAGCGCCGCTCAGAACCAATTATGGGCTGGCCACATGGAGGCAGATCATTTGGAAATTTGTATACTGTCTTTTTTAATGAAGCTTTCCCCTTGTTACTCAGTCCATTGCTGTTCATTAGTCTTTTAGTGGACGACCGTGGAGATGGAAAGGCTCTGTAATGAGTTCTCACAGGGACTAAAGTAGAGCACAGGTGGCATGAAAAACTAAATTCTCTGCATACGTGTATATATATATATATATATATATATATACACCTGCTCTGTTGGAGTACTGAAATAATTGCTCATGCCCATTACTTTGATATTAATGGAGTCAAGCCGGACATGAACAAAGAGACAAATAACTACCTTGTGAGCTGCAACAAGAACAAACAAGAGTATGTTCCAAATTGAGGTCTGCTAATATAATGTTAATTAAAATGGCTTTTTACAAATTATCTCCTTGATTACAATGACTTAAGGTTTAATTAGAGCCACAGCAAACACCCACGCAGGCAACATACACACACCCCACACGCACACACAAAAGAGAGCGTTAACCTTCAGTGGGTCCAGATTTCACCAGCCCAAAAATCTCAATTAGACGCCTGGTCAGCCGTCACTTGTAATTAAAATATTATCTTGCATGGCGGTAATTAGAGAGTGCGGAGGTGAGACAGTATGCACCAGCTCATTGGCTGGTGATGGAAGAAGGTCTAAGGTGGACAGTGATGAGCATTGCTACTCTGCAAACCAAGAAAGTATTTGTGAAAAGTGTAAAAGTAAGATTTGCGAACCCTTTTTGAAATGACTTCTACCAACATGTCACTTTTAAGTGTTTACAGTTGCTGGCGCATACATCTCAAGCTGTAGGGATCTCCTAACTACTGTTGATATACACAGATGGGGAAATGTGCATGTGTTTGAGATCATAGATCTTTATGCAGAGTTATTCCATCTGTGATTATGATAGCTTGTATCTGTCTCCCAGCAGAATGTCGCTGGCTGGCGGCATGATCATTGGTCGTGTTGCACTGTCTGCATTAACCTTCTTATCGTCTGGGTGACTGCTGTTGTTAGAGGGGCTGATGGCTAGACATACCCCTGGAAGGAAGCCTCTGACTTACATTATTTTTCTATCTAGGTTTAGAATCACATGAAGTTAAAGCTGAGAGAGGAGGCAGGTTTCCCCCCATGGAAAATACCTGCATGTTGAATCTAAGTAGCCAGTTAGAATGTAGGGAATAATATTTAATCACTGTTAAATGCACCAATAGAGCAATATTCATTAACAGCAATTATTTACATATGAAGAATTTAGTTTCAAAAACAGATAGCTTTATTAATTTATCATGTTTTCATTGCATTTTTATCTAATCAAAATAACCCAAATGCAGTTGGACTGAGATTAATTGAAACACAAAATAATAAAAAAACATTTTTGATTTTTGAAAACTGTTAAAAAAATCTGAGTAATACTATTTGCAAACAAACTCTTCAGATATGTGTTATCAAATAAAACAAAATATGAAAAACGCCATTTGGAGACCTTTTGACCCGGCGGAGTTTTAGAGTTCTGATTCATTTGAAAATTTGAACTGATTGATGGAAATAAATCAAACTCACATTTACTTAAGAACATCTCTGGATTGTGAAATTAGTCATGCTGTTTGCACAATTTAATGGCCAAATATAAAGTACATTCATATCTCTGCATAATTCATTATTTTGCTTAACTTCATAACACTAGTTAGTAATACCACCACAAATATACTGTGAATACTCTATATATTTCACCCAGTTCTACTGTGTACTTCTAGTGATTTTTTCAAAAAGCACTGCTTATCAGAAGACTCTGAATTGTCTTTCTCAATGTGGGTCAAAGAGTCATCGTATGCGGATCATTGAGGCCTTTTCATCTGCATTTGTGAAGTTAAAAAAATCCCCTGGCATGCTCTTAATTTTCTTCCTCAGTTTATTTATTTCTTTGATACGTTCATATTAGCATCCTCAAAAGTGGTGTGTGGGGAAAGCAGCCACTGGAAGAGAGGAAACGTTCTTCTCTAACTCCTCCTATATCTGGCTTAATGACATTTTGAAGAGCGTGGTCTGACTAAGGATCGTTTTGGGGGTGGGGGGAGGCTGGAGGAGTGACGACAGGAGCAGACTCACTGCAGCAGAACAGGCCACATGTGCTTAGAAAGAGAATGGGAGAGTTTGCCTTTGAAAAACCAGGCAGCTAACTAGAGTCTTTGTGTAAAATAACATTTCTATTGAAAGGCAATTACTGGTGACATTATTTTGGTTGCTGCATAATTAAATTCATT
This sequence comes from Enteromius afrohamiltoni, assembly GCA_034779775.1. Classification (NCBI taxonomy): domain Eukaryota; kingdom Metazoa; phylum Chordata; class Actinopteri; order Cypriniformes; family Cyprinidae; genus Enteromius; species Enteromius afrohamiltoni. The sequence goes on from JAUYWG010000048.1 coordinate 11,609,379, forward strand.
TTTGTTCTCTCTCTCTCTTTCTTTTTCTTTCTCTCTCTCTTTAATTCTGTCTCCTTCCCCCAGACGGAGAATTATTCCATTGACTCCAGTTATGTAAACAGCAGAGCACACCTAATTAAAAGGTATGTCTTTATAAAGCAATCAGAATGACTTATCTCACTTATTTTAAAGCATCCCAAAAACGGATCGTACCTTTTTAACTGTTAAACGTTCTGTTTTATGTTGCTCACCATTTGCATGTGTAATGAGCAATACAACTGATGCACTAGGCTATATATTCTGCTTTCTCTAACCTTGATCGGATAGACTAAGTTTTTATTATTGTTTCGGGTTTTTGAAGTTTGTTATTTCAAAATTAGGTTTTTGCATATTAGTTTCAGTGAATGGACACACGGTTAATAGTATGGTACATTTGTATCTCACACACACACACACACACAAAAAAAGATGGCATTTTTCATTAACATTTTTTTGTTAAAAACACTTGGTTGGTCACATATAGTAGGAGAGATATTACCACTCAACATGTTTATAAATGGCCTATGTTAAGCTTTAATAATTCAGTATCATAAGTGATTAAGCACATCCTCATCAGGTAGTTCTTCTTTCTTCCCACCCTGAATAATTTCATAAAATCCCTGCAAAAACGTTTATACATATTACATGTTAGAGAATATTAAAGCTGTAGCCCAGAGCAGAGGTTTGGGCGGTTAAGCTACATCTATGTAGATGTTAATCTAAATCTACAAGAATTTCAATCCCGGGATTCCAGAGGATTCTTCCTCAGTACACACAAGGAGGGCTTTGTAAGGCCACAGAGATAACGAAAAGGTAACCTTATTTTGCATTGTGGAGGAAAAGAGCAAGGACAATAGATCCTTTGTACTGGCAGGACTTGGCCTGCATTCTTCAGTCCACCTAAAAGGAGGCTATTGACTGACGCGGAGCATTGGCATGCAGACATCCTTAATGAAGGTCTTTGGCCGCCTGGGGCCTGGCTGCTACAGATGTGCACCGGGACCGCAATGCCTCTCATACCTGGAGCAAAAAAACATTGGAGTTTACCTCAGTACTGCATTTTTCAAACCAATTACAGCAATTTTATCTTCTGAAAAAAGCACTGCCTATGTTTACATAAACAAAGAGTATTCAAGTGTCGGCTGCTGGCTCTGCGACACTACAAAGAAATCCCCTCCGGAGCCTGTGGGCGAACAGACTGGGACAGGTGCAATTAGACTGATAAAATCAGAGGCTGCACTACCACCATTCTAGTGACATTGCTAGAATCCTTCTCTCTCTCTTTTTTCTCCCTCCTTTCTTTCTCCTTAGAAGACGCTACAGAGATGCTTTTGTCTATGTATGTCAGGGTGTGCATGTGTACGCATGCGTTTCTGATCCTCGCTGTTGCTTCAGAGGCAGAATGTGTTCCACTGGGCTAACTATCAAATTAAGGGAAATCAGGCTTGTGCACTGCAGCTGTCAATTGGTAGCTTTTTCCCTCCTCTCGCTCTTTTATGTCAGTGAATGAGGGTAAAGAGGGAAAGCACAGTTTGCACAAATTGTTACACCTCAGCTTTGTGTGAAAATAAGTTCTCCTTAAGATGAAGTGACCTGATTTTTTCAAACATTTGTAAAAATATAAAAGTTTTTTTTGTTTTTTTTTCCAGGAAGAGTAACTATAAATATTAATAGTTCATCTTTTATGCAGTGATTTAGAAGATGTCACATTTTACATATATATATATATTTTTAGGAGATATTTTTTTTTGTTCACCCACAAATGCAATGTTTGCCATCATTTATTTACCCTCATGTCATTCCAGAAGGTGAATTTTACAGACATTTTGAATACATCATGGTGTCAGGTGACTGATTTACCGCAAGTATTCTGAAGCCATTAGATATCACAAGACAAATAGACAAGTCAAGTCAAATCAAAATCAAATGTGTTAGCACTGATTCCTTATATTATCATAATGTCTAAAATGTGCTAAAAAAGTCATATGGACCACTTTTTCTTTGCTCATTTTGGACCTTAACAGGCTTAGTCCATTTATTTTTGTTATAGAGCAGGATATTTCCAATAGTTACATTGTGTATTCAATTGAAAAGAGATTTATATTAGAGTGCAACATGGAAGTGCTTAAATTAGGACATAGTTTTCATTTTTGTGTAAACTATCCCTTTGATGCAAATGCAACTTTGCACCAGTTGAAAAACTTTTTTTACCTTCTGAAATTTTCACTGGCGGATCCCACCTGAATAGCACTTGGTGTAGTTTTGGGCTAGTTTTGAGTAGCAATTGGTCAGGTTTTGCTTTGAAAACCTGGTAACCCTGCTTTGATGTTTCTACATCCAACGTATGTCAGTTTTTTGACATAGTCCATATAAAATGATCTCTAAGAGCAATAACAGGCTCCGCACAGCCATATACCAGTCACCCCTGATCATTTACCCCACTATTTCAATGTGAGAAAAGCCACATCTTTTCAGCTTTACCATTTGTGCGGCTAAGAGTTCAATAAAAGTAGCACTGGGTGAAGAGACTAAAAGAATGATGAAACCAAAGTTGACAGTTAAATAACACTTCCCTACTTTCTCTCTTGTTTTTTCTACTTTGCCTGGCTATAGCACGTCAACATTCAAGGACATGGAAGGAAACAGTCTAAAGGACAGTGGCCACGAGGAGAGCGACCAAACCGACAGCGAACATGACGTTCAGAGAGGGCACTACGTCGACACAGCTGTCAACGACGTACTGAATATGACCGTACCCCCCAACAACTCGCAGCTACCTGACCAAGGTAAGACAGAAAAGCTAAAAGAATACAGAAAAAAAAGCAGGCAGAGTCGGCCTTGAGGCGCCTTGCTAATGCACAGGCAGCACTTCTCTTTCTGGCTTTTCTGTCTTTGATACGAGCCCGGGAACATTATTGACGGATGTGAGCCACGTCTACAGTCGACTGCAACACTTCAGATCCAGACCTAAATGGCAGCAATTAGGCTGACAAAGGTTGAAGGTGGAAATCTACATATCACGCAGTCTCCTCATGCATAATTCACGTGGATCATTTAGCAGGGAATTAATGTTGATGTTTCTTTTTTTCCGACTGCCGTTAAAGACATCCGGTACGTTGGCAGGAGTCAGTAGGAGGTCATGTTCACTCTCTGCTACTGCCACTCAGCGCTACAAAGTTATAGAGCGACGAGTGGCAGCGCTACAGAGAATCAAAGCGCGGAGAAGACCAAAAGAGGGCTCCGAATGGTTTTATTGCACCGATTGTTTTGTGTTGTCATGCTCAATCAGCCTTTGATCTGTGTAATTTAGAACAATGGAACACCTCCAGCGGCCGCTAATAGTCAATAGCGAGAACTCTATTCTTGTCAGACGGAAATTAGTCAACCAATTTTCTGAATTACAATGAGAGCTTGACATTTGCTGAATAGAAAGAGAACAGAATAAAGAGCATTTCTGAGGGAGACGAGGTCATTAAAATCGGCAGGACGGTCTCTCAGATTGGAGTTTAAAGAACATGAGGCATTGTGTCTTGCCTGCGATGTGCAAAATCAAGCCTGGCTGCGTCTGACTCATAGTACTGCTTACAGATCTCAGTGTCTTGCTTGGGGAAGTAGAGCCTAATAAGAGAGCTAAGGAAGAGAAAAGACTGAGTTAACGGCTATAAAATAATTTAGCTTGTTCCTCCTCATTGTGTTTTTTTCCCCCTCTGTAAAGCAGGAGCCTGAATTATGTAGAATTGGCAGGTGAACCAATTAAGATCTCATTTGGTCCAGATCGTGTGCTCTATGGCTAATTCCAGCAGGCTAATTAGTCGGTTTGTTCTCCAGATGAATCGCAAGACGTATGGCTACCTGGCAACCGGAGAGGAGGAAACTTCCTCCCATTTACATTTTATATGTAAATGCGTCAGATGCATCAGCAGATTTGTTTGAGCGTCGTTAGGCTTGCCACGGCGTTTGCGTGTTGTCTGAGCTATGGAAACTGCTGAGAGGAATTACAAGCCTCTGGGTTTCCATGATGGAGATCTCTCTGCATTTCTCCCACTGCCAACTTCCTGTCAACGTATAATGAACAATGATTAGCGAGTCTCATGACTACAGTTTAAGCTGTTGTAGACGTCTCTCTGTAAGAGAAATGCATATATAGGACTCATAAAATGCACTCTGACAAACCCTCCAGCTCCAGGCACTCACATAATTGGACACAATTAGAAAGATGTACACAGAGAATATTACAAGAAAATGAAGCCTTTCCAGGTCAGCCATTTTATCAATGGCAAAGCTCTTATCTGCTCATGAGCAAGCAAACATTGAAAATAAAGCATAGCAGATAAGCAAAATGAGCAAGCATTTCAACGTCACTGTCATCGGTTTTAACCAAAGCCATTAGACGGTGACAAGTATCAGATACTAATGTCATTTTGAGGCATGTCTTCTATCATATTATTTTGCAGCAGCTACATGCCCTTTGTCCTCAAATGCAGTGAAGTGGAAGTACAACACTCATTTAAATGCTTTAAATGTCTTTAGCCACATACGCTGCCCTCCAACAGTTTGGAAACAGTGCCTTATAATGCTTCTAAAAAAGTAGTTGGGTGCTGTTGTGCTTTGAGAAGTTGCAATCCTAGAATGAGACTGAGAAACCTCAGGTAGACGGTTTACTGAAAAATGTGATAGAACCTCCAGTGTTCTGCGACTCTTTTGTCTTATTTTGTTAGGTTTTGTTGCTACACTAGAGTCTGGTGTTAGTGTAATAAATTTAGACAATCGCATAATAACTGAAAACCAACATGAGGCAGAATTTCCAGCTAGGAAACCAACACACTCATTCACCAGGACACAGAGGCATATAGCGGTTATAGTGGGAATACCTCTGATCTACCGTTTTACTGTTCTAGTACAGTGGAACAAGTTTAAACTACAATTGCCAAAGGACATAAACAGAGACTCAAGATAGAAAGACTCTTCTTTGTTGCCTCCGTTTTGCTTTTGTTTTCATGGTTTTTTTTTCACCCTCATTCTTCCTGGAAACAAACAGAGGCAGGAAGTTGAGGGATGGCAGGCTCCCTCCCGTCTTGTTCCCCAAGCTCCTGAGCAGTGTAAATGTTTATGATTCACGCAGCTCTTTGAAAAGGTAACGTTTGCACCAGGGACACAGTGTTACCTCCGATTTAACATGGCTCCTCCCCAATTTCTCTTTCCATTGTGAGATGGAGTGTGAGAACGGAGGGGGAAAGCCCTCTTAGGACTGTATTCTCTTAACACACAATACACCGACACTTCCTCAGGGGGGCTTCCTTCATAGCCTTTTATTCTATTACCAGGATCTATGTCTCTTTTCTGCAGTTTATGCTCCTTTTCTTTCAAGAGTACGGCAATTTATAGTGGGTTCTATGGCACAAAACATTGCACTTATTGGGAGATGGCGTGTCCTTGACAGAAAATCGTGGGAGATGGTGCTAATGCTACTGTAGCAGGCCTGTGGTGGTCAAGAGCCAAGACTAATGATTGCATTAGGGCAGAATTACCTACAGTGCTCAGTGAAATGGTGATGAATGTGTACGGTGTGGACGTCACTGACTGAACTCTTCCCTTCTGTGTTTAAAGCCTGAATTATACATCAGTTTACTTGCAAAAGACTCTTGAGGATGATGGTGCCTGATCTATATATAGCATATAAACAAGAAAAATACTTGTGTGTTTATTTTCCGTATCCCTTCAAGAGCATTTACAGGCCCAAACCAATCTCTGAATCTCAAGGACCGACTGTTGATTTTGTTTGTTCTAGGCCAGAGGTCTGGTTGATGGCTATTTGTAGAGTTCCCAGTCCCACCAGACAAAATGACAGTCACCATTAAGCTCTTCTTCTCCTCTCTCTTTTTTTCCACCCTCCGAGGAGATTGAGGAGCTTTGGCAGCTCAATTTGCAGCTGCTGAGTTCCAGCATGTTCCACTCAGAGTGTCCCCGACCCCGGGAGTCTTTTATTCATCAATTCCTCTGTCCCCGTGGGCTTGTATCTCCTCCCATGCCCCGGGATTTCACACTCCCTCCACCACCCAGTGCCCCATCAGCCGACTCCGGCTTCTAATTGATTTTGATGAAATTGATAAAAGAGTTTCCCTTTTTGTCTTCATCCCACCCCCCCCAATCACCACCACCACCTATTACAAACCCCTCCCCCTCAGTCATCCTCTGACTGGCAAGATCTATATACGTGCCCGTACTGCTCAACTTCCCAGCCAGTTTTCTTCATGTTAAAGGAATTGAAAAGTATAAATAACAGTTTTTGCTCTGCAGTCTCACTCTAAACTTTTAAGGTGAACAACCTTTTTTTTTTTTTTTTTTTTGCGTGGGGGTCTCTGATCACCTAATGCAAATGCTGACAGATGTCAAAATAAAGACAGGTACAGAAAAAGACAGAGAGAGGACTCAGAGTCAGGTGAGCAGGGTGCAGAGAACAGGTAAAATGATGTCTTTGAAAGTTTGGTGAGGTTTTCTCTCGACTCTGAACTGAACTGCAGCCTCAAGGGTGCATCATGACAGCTGACTTCCCTTAAAAAAACTAATATTAACATTTGACTGAATCAGACATTAAAGGCTCACTGAATTCCTGTCTATAATGAGACACATACCTGTATATATATTAAAAAAGAAATAATAATAAATAAAATGCTGTATTATTGGGATTTATTTTACTTTTAAATAAATTTGTGTGGCTATTAAGAAGAAATGGTTTAAGATAAAAAAAAAAAGTGAGCCACAACAATTAAGCAATTTCAATGAAAACATACTGTTGATTTCTTTTTTTTAGCAATTAACAACATACTGTTGCATTAGCAATTCACCTGCAAATAATTTAAAAACAATACTATTGATTAAAATAATGCAATCTTACATTTAAATGTAAATACCAATACAAATGTTTGAATATTAATCTTTCTATTTCTTATTTTCAGTAACTATAATTAAAGGACCAAGACTAAAAAAAGAAAGACCAAAACGTAATAACTAAAAACACTGGCTATGTGTGATATATTCTAGGCAGAGCACAATGGATTTGATTCGGAATGTGTATACTGGCCAGGTCCATTTGTGTAAAATAGGCTAGTGATTAAAAAAATAGCACAGCTTTCCTGTGTGAACGCCCCCTTAAAAGTGCTGTTTATTTTAGTGGATTCAAGCATTTTTCTCTCTATAAGGTGTCAAAGTATTACTGCAAGGTGTTGGAGCTTAGCTCTGCAGCGGTTACCTTCACAACAGTGTGTAAAAATGAGGAAATTAATCGTGTTTTTATTCAGAGCTTTCATGCCGTACTCTGGCAGGTAGGCCTTGAGGTCGTTCTATTTGAAGGTGTGCCTTCCTCTCAAAACATAAAAACATCTCATACAATCACTCTGAATAGTGCTGCTCTGCCTTGAACCTCCAGTCTCCAAAACCCTTCTTCTGAATACTCGGAATGGGGTTTAATCAGCTCAAGAGGGGGCTTCTTATCTTTCTGCACTTGTTATGGGTAGCTTATTGAACATATCAGAGGGGAAAAAAACGAGCGGTTCATTATTTCTAGGGTTAGCAATGAGGTTGACGTATCTCATTGCGAACCCTCGGTTGACAGCTCATTTTCCAGACAATCCTGGCTTTGATTCACAGAAAGTGAGAAAGAGAGAGCGGGCGGTGTGGAAAAGAGGGCTCAGGATTTCATTGCTTATTCAGGACCAACGCTTGCGGCTGTGTGTTAATAATCTCCTCAGAAAACAGGCTGAATCCCAATTGTTTGTTGAACACGTATGTAACTGGGTGCAATTCTGCACAGATAGGAATGCTGGGAGATTGGCCTCGTGCTCAACATAGAGAAGAAGATTAGGGCAAGGTAATGTGCTGTTTGATAGTCACGGTGAGAAAGAACCGCTGCTCTTCAATCTCAAGTCAATTTAGGAGACAGAAAGGAAGGAGAAATGAAAAAGCGTGCGTCTAAGGGTTAATGAGAGAGAGATTGTAAAAAAGGAAAAGCATTGAGTGAGGGTTTTAGCCACGGAGACGGATAAGTCAGCTAAAATGCGGCGCCACGCCGTCTGCAGTGTGCCAAGTTGCGCTATCCTGATTGATCTGTGTTTTTGGAGAGTTGTCTTAAACTACCCTGGATTTCTTGCCCACCCACCTTTCATCCTCATGTCCATCTGCTCCCTACCCTACTGGCCCTTCCTGACTTGTGGCCCTCATCCAAACCCACATTATTTTCTCTCTCTCGCACTCAGGAAAATCCACAGGTAACAAAGCCCTGGGGCAAAGCATCCTATTGGGTAGAGAGGGTAAAGTGAAGCTAACCTAACCGCATCCCCAGCTGTGTTCTAACCGGAACGTAAGTAATAGTGAGGTGAGACAAATCCATCCCAGTGGAGGGCTCTTGCACCATCTCCATGCGTAATGGGCTCATTGTAACAACTGCTACTGGGGAGCCCAGGTCTCCAAGTTAGCATTTATTGTATCCCGCCCCAGATTCTTCTACCCAGGTGGAGCAGAGCATTGCTCAACAATTAGTATGGTCTGTTGGTCAGTGCGAGAGATTTTTGGGCTAGTTAACATAATTGTCATTTGTCTTTTTGGATAACTGCTGTCCTGCCCAAAGTTTACATTTACTGATCTTTTGCACCCATCCATCCATTTTGTTTATGCTATTATGCTATGGAAGCCCTTTTTCACCAGAAAAAAAGTTTGGTAAGTCAAAATGGCAGTTCTGACATGCTAAGTCAAAATTATGATACGCTATTTTAATTGTGAGATAAAAAGTCCAAATTATGACAAAGTCAAAATTATGAAGTCAATAATGACAAATTATAATTGTGATAAGACAAAATTGGCAAAAAGTTATAACTATGACAAAAAAAGTGAATTTCCCGAACTACAGAATTAATTTATTTTCATTTACACTTGAATTTGCAGTTAATAAGTGATGTATGATATTTAGTTATGATCTATCAAACCATGATTTTATTTTATTTCATTTTTGGTCTTACTCTATATAAGGCGGCCGTAACTGCAATGTACTAACCTTTAAATGAACCGATAGAATGCACTTATTGTGTACATACTAGAGGATGACACGGGAGTGGATTTTCACTCCTGTCCCGTCCCACTCCCATAGAAAGAAATCCCGTCCCGTCCCACT
>JAUYWG010000048.1:11634206-11649206 GCA_034779775.1 Enteromius afrohamiltoni
TATATATGATAAAGATTTAGATATATGTGACCCTGGACAACAAAACCAGTCATAAGTGTTAATTTTCAGAAAATTAGATTTATATATGATCTGAACCTGAATAAACAGGCTTTCCATTGATGTATGATTTGGATGGATAGGGCAATATTTGACCGATATACAACTGTATGAAAATCTGGAATCTGAGGGTACAGAAAAATCTAAATGCTGAGAAAATCACCTTTAAAGTTGTTCAAATTAGATGTTATCAATGCTTATATAATCAAAAATTATGTTTTAATATATTTTTAGTAAGAAATTGACTAATACCTTCATGGAACATGATCTTTACCTACTATCCTAAGGACTTTTGGCAAAAAAGAAAAATCTACAATTTTGACCCATACTATGTATTTTTTGTTATTGCTACAAACATACCCCAGCGACCAGGCTGGTTTTGTGGTCCAGGGTCACATATAAAGATATGATTCTGATTTAACACAGTAACACTACACCTAGGGAGATCTAGATCTTGCCCCCCCCCCCCCGAAAAATATCTTAATGTATTTAAATGATGACGGAATTTTCATTTTTGGGGAACTATCCCTTTAACATAAGATTAATGTGGTCTTTGTGTACTTCATGGCTGAAGCACAGTGCTAGTGTAGTCAACATGATCAAAGACTTCAAGCAAAGAAAAGTTCAAAAAAAGAAAAAGCTATGCTTTTTTTTTCTCTTCTTGTTTTGTTTTGAGGCAGCAGTTCCACTGCAAAACATTTGATGGAGAATACGTGGTCATACAGAGCTCATTCTCTTCACAGCCTTTAAATGTTTTCCATTTACTAATTTCAAACCTGTATAATTACAGTATATGACACAAATAAAAAAAATAAAAAAAAATCACCAAAAACGGTTTTTAGTCCAGTTCTGTTTTAGACAGCACTAGCATTTATGGTATGGATAAAAACACATTTCCCACATATAAAATTAATACATTCATAAGGCATGCAGGTTTGGAAATACATGAGTAAATAATGACAGTTTTTCATTAATAGTTTTTTTCTTTTTCTTTTTTTTAAGGATTTTCATTAAAGAAACAAAACATACAAAATAAACAAGTGTCGCCTTCAACCTGCAGTTTAGGCATAATTGCTCTTGGCGCTGTTAATGTTTCATGATTTAATAGCTGTCACACAACATTCCCTGTCATTTTGCTGAAAAGCAGGTGCCACGTTGAGAGAAATCGCTGCATAGCTGTATGTAGTCGAACAACAGTAAACAGCATGAAGTATTTCAGGATTTCTTTGCAAAAATCCACTGCAGATGCATCTGGTTACCTGATTTTGATTTCCTTTTCTGTAAAGTGTCAGCCAATAACAACTGGCAGAGACACACATCATTTTTTTTGTAGAACTGAGGTAAAAGTAAAGAGCAAATCTTTTTGCCCTTATAACATTAGAGCACAGGGTGTTTACCCCACATGAGCGACATTATTAATTGGCGAGTCCAACTTTTGTTCAAAGAACCATTCATGCACTGCAAAAAAAAAAAAAAAAAAAAAAAAAATTGGGTCGCTGTTAAAACGCTCTCCCGCTCACACACATACAGAGCTGGTAATGAGGCGCAGGTTGCCACAAAGGACAAGCTCTCTGTGAGCAGGTTAATTATGTTATTACTGGCGTGTTGATGAGATTGTTTGATGAAATATGAATGTAATATGAGACGTGGCCAGGGGCTTTATTGAAACCAATCCCGGAAGGAGAGGGGGTCCAAATAAATGCAATGCATGCACACTTCTAAACACACACACCAACACAGAACTTAGAGATCATACATGTAAAGGAATGTGTGGTTCTTACTTAAGAGTAATGCGTTCAGATTGTCGAAACGCTGGTGGCGGGGTTAGACGGAGAGAAAGAGATGCAGCGATAGAGAAAGAGAGAAAGTGGTAAACAGAGAGGCAGAGAAAGAGATAGTCACCCTCTTACCGAATGTTATTTCTATGCAAATGACAGACAAGGAATTAAGGCCGAGGAGAATAGAGACGGTGACTACAGCCACGAATGTTGCTGTGGCAACGGAGATCTCATAACATCAAGCTTTAGTGTAAACCATCAGAAACACACTGTAGAGCGATAAAAAAAAAAAATGAAATGGAATGATGACAGGGAAGAGAAAGTTATTAAGGCATAGTTGGAAAAAAACCTGACACAGAAGTGCAGAGTAGTGTTATTGTAAGCGAGAATGGTAGGGGTGATGGTGATCCTGGTTTGTTTGTTTACACACTCGAGCACATTTTGTCAACAAGCGTGAAACCTAGCATGCCAGAATAAATCCGGGACATCTATGGGAGTTTTGCTGTAAGAAACATCCAGTTCAGCATTCCCTTGAGGATTCATTAAAATGTTAGTTTCAAAGGCATGTATCTGTAATATATTCTTTTTATGACAAAATGTCAAACATTTTTATGCGCTGATTATCAGTTGTTATTTTTAGTTCAAACAAGTATTGATTACCGCATGTCTTTGAATCCATGATGTTGCAGACTAAAAATATTTTTTATCAAATGTAGTTTCTCATCATTTTTTTGAATGAGACTTGGGATATGTGCCTCAAAAATATGTAATGGATGAAGATTAGACAATATTGCAAAAATAATTCAAAATAATGTTTTGAAAAAAAATGCTTCCATTTAAGTAAAAATAAAATCATTATTTTATTAAACATTAATAAAACTATTAAAGTCACTAGATAAAATTATGTTTTATTAATTTCATTAATCTCCAAACATTTCATGCAGTTTTAATTATAGATTTTATAATTTCATACTTAATTATTGTGCATACTTTTTTTTTTTTTTTTTTTTTTACAAATTCTGAATCACCATCAATAAATTTTAAACAAATTCTACATAATAAATAATATTAATATTTTTAAAAAGTCTACTAATCACTGTAATTGTATTTAATTTATATATATATATATATATATATATATGATAAAGATTTAGATATAGATATATAAAGATAAAGATTTAGTAAGATTTAGGATAGATTCTGATTTCCCCTGGTATAATGAAGAAACACTACACCTAGGGAGATCTAAAAGGCATCTGTCTCAGTAAAACATTTGAAATATGTGAATTGCAGATGACAGTTTTGAAAACTATCTGATTAGTCTTTGCCTTCTGTCTTATTGTCATAATAGTTATGTTCCTCGTGTCACAATCTCTATTATCGTTACTACAGAAAAGACAATATATTTCCCTTTCAGGCTCTGTATCTGAACTGAGAGTAAACTGAAGCTTTTGATTCCTCACAGGCATCCGAGATTAGGGCTGCGACTCTCTTGGGTACGAAAGATAAAAAACAAAACTTGATAGCTGCCTAAAAATGTCTAATCTCATAAGCGATGGGACCACTGACTGAGCAGCAGTGGGAAGTAAAATGCCTTTAAAAGCTTTTTACATCTTAATGTACCCAGAATTGCCCTGACAGGCCCCTCCCACTGCCACGTTGTCATCCCGCCATGACACCCCTGTGGAGTGTTGGAGTGGCCCTTTGGGTAGTGCACGGGCAGGTTCTCCATGTTGCACATTGTGACAGTGCCTGTTAAGAATGAAAAGTGGATTAATGTTTTAATATGGCCAAACTTCACTGTAATGCTGTGTCTTTCTGCTTCTATGATAACTCTGTAGATTAGGCCGAAGAGAACTGAAAGAGCTTCAAGGTGCATGCAATGGTGTGGTTTACGCAAAAAAACATGTACCTTGGAGTCTTCATTCATTAGTATTCTGTTAAAACTCTTTCAACTCTTTGACTAGCTTGTCAGATCTATTTAACTCTCATATACTGAACAATTGAACAATGGCTTCCCCAATTTCCAACTGATTTTCTTGAAACTGACACTTGAATCCAATTTTTAATATTTAATGTATTCTGCAGAACTTGACAAAAACAGCATCCACAAGAGGGGAGGACTTCTAGCTCCTAGCATGCAGGAGACTAAATTCTGAAAATTAAGTTATTTTGTGTTTTTTTGAGCAAGATGGGAAAAGACAGCCACTTGGTATTTTAAGTTTCTTATTCAGTTATTGTGGGATTTAGAAGGTTTTCTGTTATATTCACTTTTGCGAGCTACCATTATGGTGAAGAATGTCTCGGTTATGTATTGAGACATCACGTTGGTGACCGACGAATAGGAATCTCACTTCGAGATGCCAAAACAACTCTGCGTGTATGCAAACACGTCAATGAATTTCATTGGCATACGCTGATAAGGATCAGCTGAACTCAATCGCAGCGCGAGTATAAGTAGGTCAGCGGATCTAGCGTTCATTAGGTCTTTGCTGAGGAGCCGAGCCGGTGTTACGGCCCCTAACGGCGGTAAAGCCCCTATGGCGATGGGACGTGACGTCTCCGTTCCCTTCTTCAGGAAAAACTTTAGGTGCCATATGCCCCAGGAGCCTCTGAAATTGTTTCAGTGGAAAAGCATTCTTGTTCTTGAAGTATTCAAGCAAGTCAGCAGAGACTGAGCACGTTCCTCTGTGAGGCGCGCTGTTTGAGCCACCGAGTCCAATTCCATCCCGAGAAAAGAGATAATCTGCACCGGCGAGGTCCGTCGCAGCACGAAGCTCTGCGAGAACTTCCGGGTCATGGCCACCCTCGTGCAAAGCCTTCAGTGCCTTGGCCTGATGGACTTGCAACAACGCCATGACATGTACGGACGACACAGCGTCTCCACAGGCTTTGTAGGCATCGTCAACCAGGGCCAACAAATGCTTACAGGCCCGGGAGGGGAGCGTCAGGTTACCATGCCAGGAAGTAGAAGCCAGCGGACACAGTTGCATCGCAACAGACCTCTCAACCTGGGGGACCCCTGAGTAGCCCCGGGCTGCGCCAACGTCAATGGTGGTGAAGGAGGACGAGCCACTTGACCCCTTCCTGGCAGTAAAAGGTGCCTTCCACGATTGAGTTAACTCATCATGCACATCTGGGAAGAAAGGAACTGGAGTAGCCCCCTGCTCACCGGCACGAGCTACAGCCAGATACCAATCAATTGCTCCAAAGGAAACATCCGGCACCGTTTCCGGTTGACCGGACTGCCCCAAAGGAAACTCCATCAGTGTCGGAGCGTGCGCAACAGGGGGCGCTTCTCTGAGGGGTGTTCCTTACTGTCACCGTCAGGCTGGCCCTCCCCCAGAACCGGAAGCTCCGTGGACACTGTCAGTGCGAGCACCAGAACACGGAAGAGGAATAGGGACTTCCCCACCGAACACGTAGTTTTAGCTTTGCTCTTTTTGTGAAAGGCTGAAGCCAACAGGGAAGATGGTCGCTCGGTTAACAATGCAGATGCAGTGCAATACAATTGTTACCGCCACTCGACTGGAACCACCATCGCTGCAACGCCGTAACACCAGCCTTTCTCCGTCCTTTCGCAGAGTAATTCATTGGCGTGTTTGCATACACGCAGAGTTGTTTTGGCAAGATTCCTATTCGTCGGTCACTGACGTGACGTCAGAGTGACCGACTGAAAGGGAACTTTGATCTCGCCAACTTAACACATACAGTACAGTTTGGCATTTAGTAACATTTAGTAACACATGCTAATAGGTTTTTCTGCTTTCCTGAAACAGAATCCTTTATTCTTTTTCTCTCACCATGCTACTGCTAGGTGCCATCGCTACCCTGCTTTAATGAGAGTGGAGTTACAGTGGTACGATCAGAGAAAAGTGTAATTTTGGTTGACAGTAGGATGTAGACAGTAGAGTATCTGTCATTTTCATCCTTCAAAACAAAGAGAGGGGGGACAGTCAAGATCTTGACATCACTTCTTATATGTGTTGGTAATTTTAAAATATCCATTGTGTTTTTAAAATTTGCCCTGAAATTCACACATTATAATCAATATCTTCTCACTTACAAAGCCACACAATACTTAACTTTGAGTTCCTTAAATTAAAAGTGAAAAAAAAAAACCTCTAAACTGAACTCAAACAGTATTACTTACTGATCTTTAATATTCCTAAAATTTACCTGGTGTTTTTTTTTTTTTAACACTGTTGTGACTCAGGGCTAAGCCTTCAAGATACAAATTCTTGATACATACCTGGATTTGGAATGCAGTAATTAAGTTGAGAAAAAAATAAAAAATAAAGCAAATAGTCTTCTACTGATCCAGAACATAAGAATGCAGAGCAATTTTCAACGTCTCAGCAATCAAAACAACAACTTGGCAAAATGTGCTGTAAAGTTGAATATAAAGGGCTGTCAGTTCTCTCTACAAAATAAAGCTATATAAGGACACTGTGAGACACGTGATCCTAGATTCTCTTGATATCCAGATAATCTCTGCTTTACTTTTATCATTTGCTCTAGAGGAGAACCTCATCTAAAGCACAGGCCTGTAGGGTACGGTCCAGGTACTGTGTTCCTAGGAACTGTAAGCTGATTTATGAAGCCCAAAAAGGGATGATGAATCTGGATGAAAAATTGCTACCGTGTTGATAAATGTGTGATAGAATCTCTTTTTAGCTGTAAAGGGCATATGCTTTCAGGACAATAACCTTCTAAAGGGGGTTAGGTGTCAAAAGCCGACAAAAAGTGCTGCTTTGGTTGGCTTATCACTTTTTTTTTCTAAATTAGCTTAAATATTTAAGCCGATAAATAATAATTTACAAAAAAGAATGCAATTTTAATTATACAATTATTCTGTAATTATAAGTTAAAATGATTAAAAGAAAACTGTGTTCTGAATATTGGTCAATATACTGTACACAAAAAAAGCTTAATAATGTATAGACAGGATTAAAGAACTTTACAGGCGGGTTGATTTTCCTGTGGTGCCCTGATATCCCTTTGATAGTGTGCACAATGGGAGCTTTGCAAGCGAGACCTTGAGAAGGAACAAAAAAGACTTGAGTGTGATAGTGGGCAGATGGCAGACAGCCATGTTGCTTTGTAAAGAAATCAACTGGACGATTGTTACAGATGTCTCAGTACCCTTAAACTATGAGCAGTAGCACATTCACTCTATTCTAAAAGAAACAGCTAATATTGGCATTAACTGCACAGACACATTTAGACAGTAAATATAAAGACTGCAAAACAATTATTATTAAATTTTTCAAGTTGCAAAACCTCAGCCCACATTGTTTTTCATGAACTTGAAACAACTGCATAGAATGCTTTTCAGTCAATCAAGAATTACCATAAGGCTTAAATTGTTTTTTCGAATCCATTCCCAGAAAGCCTAGTATGCATTTGCATCCTCATTAAGACAATGTACCTGTGTAAATATTAAACAATAAAAGAACTAAGGACTATTACAAGACAAGTAAACTAATAACCTGCATTCAGGCAAACAATTCAATGTCAATTTATTTATGTTTGTAAATCAGGCACACCCAGACCTAATATAATTGCACACAAGCCGTTTTGGAAGTGTAAACATTAACCAGAATGTCAGAATTAAATAAAATTGATGGTTGTGTCCGATCACTTTTTGCATCCTCGCCCAAGCGGAGGGGTTATGTAAACGAGACACATTGTCTCGGAGCGAACAACGTCAATGGTTGAATATTAATTTGCCTTGCCTGACTGAGCTGATTGAGACAGCCTGAACCTCCTCACTCTGGTTAATTATACAGCTCTCCAGTCAGCCGGCAGGCCTGATTCTGTGGCTCTCCTGGGCGAGTAAAAGGAGATTTGTTTAGTTTGAGAGAGGGACTACTTTCAAACAAATATAAAGTGGTGTGAGAAGGCCTTTGTCTCCAAAAGACAAAGTAAATATATAAATAAAGAAAAAAGATAGTGCTTTTCTCTGCATGGCTGTAACACAAAATGAAGGAGCAGATGAATAAGGTAGTCTGGATTCTTAGGGGATTTGTGTTTTTCTCTGATGAAGTGAAGCTTTTGGTATTGTGGTGTAATTGAGAAACTTAACTCTGAGCGGTGGCTGGTTCAAAGGGTTGAATGTCTAAGGCTTAGTCAAAGTTTTCTAACAACTATTAATGCAATGGACAAAGATGGATCAAACAGTAGCTGGCTCCAGGAGAAGTTAAATTCTCGCTTAATGACTGCAATACCACTGGTTTTCCGTTCCTGATGTCGGGGCAAACTTTGCAGCGGATTTGATCATTTGACGATCAAGGCCTCTAAACGGTGCATGGGGACGCACGAGGTGAAAACATTGATTGTCTAGCCGGGTTTTGCACTTGGGGCAGAACATCAATAATCAATGAGTGTTGGATCAGAGAGATGCCATCTTCTTGCCAAAGGACCCTGTCATTAGCTGTCTGCTACGTGCCTGTAGCAACCCCGGCCCTCCTTTCATCTGTGGCATCCTCTCTCCCGATGTTTCAATCTGCCCCGCCATTTAGAGATCTATATAAGCTTCCCTTTCATGTTCTCTGTCTGCTCACCCGGTGCCTTTTACGTGTCACCCGTAGTCAAGTTCAGGCTTTTTTGCCAAAGCCATTACTGTTGCTTGGAATGGGTGAATGTGTCGAAAGACCAAAGACTCCACCAAAAAGCATAAGGCTTAAAGGAATAGTTCACCCAAAAATGAAAATTTGCTAAGAATCAACATGGAGAATTTCAGTTTAAACTCCACCCCAAAATGAATTGTTTTTGTCATAATTTACATATCCCCATGTTGTTCCAAAGCTATAAAAGCTTAGTTCATCTTTGGAACACAATTAAAGTTAATTTTTATGAAAACCAGGAGGCTTGTGATTGTCCCATTGACTGCCAAAGAAACACTGTCAACATGCAGAAAAATATGAAAATTTTAGTTTGTAGCTCCATCTGCCATCAGTGGTAATATTATGAAGCCACAAGAATACTTTTTGTATGGGAAAAAAAAGCAAAGAAAAAGACTTTATTCAATGATTTTGCACTGTAATGGCACTGCAGTGCCGTTTTTGACAGTATCCTGTGAGTACACAGTTCTGATGCAATGGAAAGATACAGTATGTTTTGTATGTGCATTTATGCTTTAATTTGTAAAAACAGTGTAGCTTTGCATTGTGAAAGACACAGAACTGCATGTGCTATTTGCATTCTCCAAATTTGTTCCAGCAAACAAACAAAATTATCTGCATCTTATATGGCCTGATTGTGAGTAAATTATCAGCAAATTTAAATGTTTGGGTGAAATATTTCTGCATAGCACATGGTGAAGCAAATGGACAAGAAATAATCAATAAATCTATTGCCCACTTTCATAACGACTGTTAACTTGCTCACTGTTATTCATACTGTATATAATTAATTTAATTACTTAAATTGGTGGTCTGATACTAATAGAAACATGCAACAGTTGAGGTTCATCCCATCACCATCATCATCATGATCACAATTAACCATTACCACTTAAGAGAATGAACATCTGCTTCCCGGAGCATCTAGCCACAGCACAGCCACTCCGCAATGCTCAGAAATGGCACTCGTGGGACAGAAAGTTGGTGCAGTCTGCCATATGCCAAGTTTTAAAAGCTCTCTCTCTTCTGCACTTTACGCTGAGGACAGCTTTAAAAAGGCCTTGCGAGCTCGTCAAGGAACACATGTCTTCAGACACACATACGGAAGAGTTCCACTTCCTTCTCAATGGCCATCTGAAACACTTAGCAGCTTTTACAGCCATTCACTGCATCTGCAGGCCATGGTGCTCATTAAGACATGGCGTTAATCCAGGTTTAAGTAAAAAAGGTTGAGAAATCTACAGAAAATGATCAAGATGGGATAATTTAGAAGCACTTAGTAAGAAACCTTGGTCATTAACAACAGGAACAGAAATTATTAAAATCGCTTTTGACCTCACTGAACTATGTACTATGTCAATTAACTATTTTAACAGTGTCTTTACTACATGTCTGGGCTTTGGACATGGTTGTGTTGTTGTTTGTGCAAGACCAGAAAGCTCTTGGATTTCAATAAAAATATCACAGTTTGTGTTCCAAAGATAATTGTAGGGTTTGGACCTACATAAGGGTGATTAATAACAATTTTCATTTTCGGGTGAGCTAACCCTTTAAATATAATTAAGATGAATAATGTGATAGAATCACTTACTAACTAGATCTGTATAAAAACACAATTTTTTAATGACAACATAATACTGGTAAACCCTGTAAGAACGACAACTTCCACATGATATCTGCACGTGAAAGCTGAGTGTGTGTTTTCCAGATTGTTGTCTTGAATCAGCAGAAGAACATAAACATCCTGTTGTCTACATGTTTTCAGAATGTACAATGGCAAAAACAAATTAGAAATAGTTTTAAAGCCTTTACCCGACTCCAGGTACATGACAATATGTCTCCGTTAATCCACTCGATCAGGAACAGGAATTACATGACTGACATGTTCATCCACCAAAAACATGGCATTGCACAAAGGACAATCTACTATACACAATTTTACAGCTCAAATAATATGTTTTTGGTAGAAAACTTTCTGTTTCAGCATTTATTCCCTGAATGCTGTCATGGTTTATGTATATTATAATTAAGGCCCATTCTTAATTTGAATAATTCAGGTCTGTTGTAAAATGCATATTACTGTAAATTTAGATGGACAAATATTGTTGAGTTACAACAGTGTAGGTAAAAAAAATATATATCTGAAATTATCTGAAAAGTTTCTTCTATTTTCCCTTGGAATGAGTTAAAACTTGTCTAGAGCCCACTTGTGCCACCAGATTTCATTTCCAATCCGAGATATGCATTGGAAGCAGAAGAAACAACCTGAATGAGTAATAAGAGAACAGGAATAGAGAGAGAAGATGGTGAAAGAGGTATTCCGATCTCTCTGAAGTTCCTGTTACTTCTCTTGCTCTCTTTTCTCTCGTTCCTGTCTTTTCTCCATCTCCCACTTGAGTGTAGGGCAGTCCTCAGAGTATTAAACAAACATTACCAGAGAATGGACTTCAGAAGTTGAGAGGTTGATAGCAGAGGTGATAGAGGAGATGGGGAGAGAGCAGAATGACAAGTGGGCAGGAGTCAGACCAGGCAAAATAATGTAACTCTAAGCCAATTTTGAGGGAGAGGTTATAAATATCCTTCTCGCTCGTCTCTCTTGAAGCTGTTCTCTGATTGGCGAAAAAATGGAATCAGATATTTGGAAAAGCAATTTTTCTCAGACAATTACCCATGGATTGGATAAGTCCTGTTGAATGGAATGACACATGATTGCTCACTTCTCAAACACACAGTAGCGGGAGAACATAACTTGTGTCAAATCTTTACAAGAATCAGTACCCACTGTCCTTTTATACTGTGTGTATATATATATATATATATATATATATATATATATATCAACAGTACTGTGCAACACACACACAACAAGCATATTGATATTTTATGAGACTAAGAAATATGTTTGGTTTTTCTTCATCAAGGCAGCTCAGATATTGCATGTGCTTGCTAAATTCCACCAATGGTGCACTACATTTAACTTAATGAGGTATTGATTACATGGACCAGATGTGCTTGTGGAGAAATTTAGATATTTAACTTTTAAATTATAAAAATACTTTGGTAAGTGTATTTACGCCTGTCTGCAGGCTAAAGAAAATGAATTCTGCTAAGTCATAGTCTGGGGTTGCGATTATGGTCAACAGTGATGGATTACTGAATGTTGCGCAATGAAAACAGATTTTGATTCAGCATGCTGTAACTTCTGGGCCATGACTGATGACTGAAAAAACTTCTCTTCTGACTCCACACTTCTACTTTTGCACCTCTGCAGTCTTCTTGTAAAACTGGCAAAGAAAGTATTTGTATGCCAGCGTACATTATGAGAAGGGTTGTTTGCACAATGCATGCCAGAATAGACGTCTTTCTTCTCTTGCCTTCAAAGAACTGTCTGTTCTCAGCTAGCTGGAAAGCCTAATCATCAGAAGTAACTTAAAAATCAAACTGAATTGAAAAAAAGAAGCATGCTCAACATTGTTTCACTCCATATCACAAAATTTCAGATTTCACAGAAAAAAAAAAAAGAAAAAAAAAAACGGGATAGACAGATGAACTCCTAATTAAATGAACTCCTAATACTTCACAGAAAGTCTTTTGAAGTAGACCAAAGGTACATTTAGTCAAGGCAAAATAATGTAGTAAATGTACTAAAACCTTAATATTTATGCTCGCTAAGTGAACAGTAAAGGCAGTTAGCATATAAGAAAGTTCACATTTTGTGTGCTAATCATTGGCAGTTCTTAAATGTTCTTGCACTGAAAAAGCTTTAAGCCTGCTATCAGCACCCACCCAATCCAATTGCAGTCAGGCAAGTGACAGTTTAGCAACCCTATTTGACTCTTAGATGCTTACCTATGGCAAATAATGAAAGCAGGGCAGCTCCTGAAAAATGCAGTTCCTGGAATGACCCGGCAGAAAGATTTAAAGTGAACGTGCTTTGATGTAGAAGGCTAATGCTGGACGGTCAGGTACAGTAAGAAGAATTCAGATGAGCATTCACTTCTTTCAAAGCTCCAGCCGCACTCATCATCTGCTGGTAGAGCCGACGATATCAGAGAAACGGGCTCTTCAAAAGTTTATTTACAATCTGATAAGAAGATAAACAGACCTAACTAAAAATACCAAACCAGTAAAACATGACTCATACAGTTTTAGTGGTAAAACTTGCATGAAGTTGTGTGTTGCTGCATATGCTCTCTACTAAAGTCTATTATCAGAGTGTCTCATCTTTTCAATCTTACCTGGTTTGATTTTCTTATCGTAAATTGCAAACCTTCATTTCTGCACCTCTGCAGGTTACAGATACAATCATGGAATGTTTTCATACTTTTGTTGAGAGATATTCTTAAGATTTGTCTGGATAACTTTCTATTTTGCCTCCAAAGCCGCCACTGAAGTTCTTGCTGTGCAAGCCTAACCTTACCCCCGTCTACAAGATTGATATTGGTGACTTTCTTATTTGCATTTATTGATCCTTAGGGTTAATGAGGTTCAAGTATCTAAAGAAGAAAGGTGATGAGGTTTATTTAAACTATGTTTGGATTTGACTTGTTGGATACAATGAGGTGAACCTGTAGAGAGAAAAAAAAAATGATTAGCACATTAAAAGCATGCGATCTGCAAAATGTACACACTTAAGTCAATCAACTGAACTAATCAAGAATGTAAATAAAATGGGTACATCACTTAATGAAGCATAATAAAATGTTGATATCCTCATAGCTGCGAAATTGACTATTAACTATGCTACTGTATGACCAAACCTTGACCTCTTGGCTGAACCATATCCTTCAGCACTCAAGATATGTAACTTAATGGTCTATTAAAAGTTTTAATTCTTCACTCTTCCAAGATCAGACACACCTGCCAAGGAGATCCTAAAACGCAGGCAGGTTTCCATTCAACTACTGAAACTGTGAAAGCCCTACATTCAGTTTTCTGGGTCACCATCAAAGCAAACACCCAAAACACCTTTTAATCTGACCTGCAATCAATCTCTAATCAGTATGCTGCAAAGGAGAGAAGCAACAAAGAAGCAGCAGCAGAAGAAAAAGAAACATCTTTGAGGTAAGTTATAATGAAAGCAATTTTCTGGAAAAGAGAGAAGAATCCCATAATTGATTTCTGATGAAAATGGAATTGAAAGTTTAGCCAGCAATAGTTTCAAACTGATCACTTTTCTAATTACCCTAGCGAAAAAAAAGCAAACAAAAAAAAACAAGGCTTACTAATGGTTAAAAAAAAAAGAGGCAACTTTGAGTTGCTGAAGACTAGCTGAAGACCAGAGCCAGCAATAGAGAAGCATTCTTCATCACTGTTGGTATTTCCAGAGCAACAGTTAGCAGAAACTAGAAATACAAACACTCTCTCCTCCAGTTTTATTTCAGGATGTGTATTTAAAATGGGTTTTCTGAAGATGTAGCAGGAACATTTAAGTGACAGAGCCACTCACAGGAGCCTGTTTTGGGACTCTAATGAGCAGCAGCAGTCAGCTGTGGCTCTTGTAGAACAGAGCAAACAGCATGCACTCTCATGCCTCACCCTCCTGCAACTCGTTCTGTTTAAAGAATTATTAAAAGGGATGTGGTATCAGAATGCCAAGCCTGTTAAAATATTGAAGCTGAGAAAAAGAACGTAGTTGAGAAGGGTAAGGAAAAGTAAGAATAGACAGTGAATGCACCTCACTAAACAAGCATTTATCATTCCTTTTATATCATGTTTACGGCATATACAGTACTTGGTTCATCCACACAGGTCAACTCTGCAGGCAGCCCACATCAGTTCATTGACCATTCGCAAACAATAGCAGCAAGAGCTGCCAGAAATCACTGGGTTTATTTATTTTTAAATCATGTCGAAGCAAGTTGAAACACTTTCAAAGAAAACTAATCATTGGATTAGCCAAAGTTTGCAAGGTTAATGGTACCGAATCTAATCAAAGATATTTAGGGGATTGACTAAGAATGAATTGCGCCACTGACTGTGTCGTTTATTTGCACATGCTGTCTGTTTGCTTTAGCATCTGATTTACCAAAGGAATTATGCAAATCAGATATCAGAGTAAACACATCCCAAAATTAGTGCTGAGTGCGGTTTGCACAACGCATTACCTCACATTGTTTAGTCTATGATAAATTGCAGTATTACACTTTATATTAAGTGGCATTAACTACTGTGCACTTACATAAAAAAATAACGTCTCCAAGGTGGGATATGGGTAACAGGTTTGGTGACATGAGAAGGTTTAAGAGTAGGTTAAGATGTAAGAGATGGGTCAACAGTGTAATTATAAATGTATTTAATTAAATTACACATGTAACTACATATACCGTAGAAATTCTTTTTAATATAAGTACAATGAAAAAACATGCATGTATTGTAAATTATTAAATTTCAATGTAAATTTTTATGTGAGATTACCTACTGAAAAAATGGAAAATGTATCTTTAGAATGAATCCTCTGAACCCATTATGAAAGCCAATATTTGTCTGAATTCTAAACATTAATTTGTGACTAAAAAAAGTCTCTCTGGAAACATTAA
>JAUYWG010000048.1:11657746-11668562 GCA_034779775.1 Enteromius afrohamiltoni
ATACAACAGGTTTTTGAGGGATGCTTATTAATGTCTTGATCCTCACTGTACTGTATTACATTATAGGCTTTAATCATAAAACTAATAATTTAAACCACATTGTTTTTGTTCATACTACTGGAGAGTGAGATCCATATTCTAACCATAAAAGCCTGGTGCGTTCAACATTCTACAAAACATGAAACAAAACATTTAATAATAACAGTAATAATAATAATTGCAATTCTAAAGGTTCAATGAGCAGTTCCAAAACTATATATAAAAGAAAAAAACTATTATTTTGTATAATAATAATTCATATTTTAAAATAGTTGGCAATGCATGCTCCAAAAGACCCAATGTAACAACTTTTAATAAATACTTATACAGTTTTCTTTATTTTGCCATTTTTCATTCCACCCATCCCATTTACTATATACTGTATGTGGTTCTTGGTAAATTTAATGGCCATCCACCATTTGAGTAATTTCTTAGAGCCAGGTCATCTATAACCAAGACAGAAACGAATGAAGACTTTAACACCTGCTGCTCCTGGTGTCCAGCGTGGAGTTTGATGGATCAGGGGATGTCTGAAGAAATCCTCCTCAGGCAGGTTCCTCACCTCTCCATCAAGAGACAGGGGTCATTAAGCGCTTTCATTTTTTATAGCAGAATTAATCTATTCTAATAGGTCACTCAGTTCAGAGGCAAATATAAGTAAGGGAACAGAGCAATACATCTGCCTGCTAAACACACTAATCTGTCTGTTATTATTATTCTGGAAATAATTACCTCAGCCCTGAGAGGCATACCCAGAAAAATGAGGCGATCAGGAATGTCGGGACGAGAGAGGGCCTCTAAGCTGAATTAAGCAGGGACGGGCCCCGCAGGATTGCTGCTTGACACCGGCCGAGAGAAGACGAGATGGCGTCCTCGGGCCTCTTCATTCTGACAGACCTCTTGGGAAACAGAAAGAAACGATGGCTGGGAGAGAGAAGAGGCTGCCGCATGTGGCCAACTGTCAAATTTAGTCCTGGAAAATGGGGGGAAAAAAGAGGCTATGTTAGATATATGTTAGGAAATTATCTGATGGGGAAAAAAACAAGACACTGGCGAATATTTGTATGTGTTGTGTACAAATATGTGTGCAAGCAAGTTTATAGACAGGTAAGCTGAATATAATGGGCTTTTCACATGTGAAATTGTAAACCCAGGGACTTAACCATGGATAAATGTAATCCCGGGTTATCCTATTTCATTTTTCATACTGCTCATTATGGGTTAGTAATTAATCCTGGGTAATCAAGTTTCAAGATTTCACACTGCACACTTGTAAACCCCAGGTTAACATTCTAATTTTCATATTTATGTGATCAATAAAACAGTTTGGACAGTTAGCAGCGGGTACAGCATATGGCTTGTTTTGATAAAGTGAATATTACATACATTTAACCATATATTACTCACACAGCTGTTCTTAACTTAATTACTTTTTTTAATATTTTTTTTATTTTAGCCAACAGAATTTTAGAATGACTTTTAAAGAATTGTGTAACACTGAGATCTGTCATCACAGGAATAAAATTACAATTCAAATTATAATTTAACACAATGTTACATTTTTTTGTTTTTGTTTCAAATAAATGCAGCATAAACTTGAATAAATAAAACTTTCAAAATCTAATTTTTTCCTCAAACAGCATACAAAAATATGTAATGATTAATACGTTTACGACTAGTTGTTTGTTGCTGAACAGTTTAAAATCATTGTGGAAGTTTAAAAAAAACACTCTAAAAAATGCTTGGTTATTTCAATCAACCTTTGGGTCAAATACAGACAACTTATTGAGGTTACTATATAAGGTTACATTTTTAAAATACATGTTCAACCCCAAAATTTAATTGATCCATATTTGACCCAAACTGGGTTGAAACAAACCAACTTTTTCAAAGTGCAGTGCTAGTCCTAAAATCACAATTGTGAAACTAGTGCAAGTGCTAAAAGTGACCCAGTGTAAATGCTCTTGAGAATGCTTGTTTGAATGAACTATTGAAGAGCAATTTGCTAATAAGCAAAAAGAGAAGGACAGAGGGTGAGCAGGTGTATTTATCAGTGCGCTTTAGGTCTCGGGGCTAACAGAGGTCTTGGACTGTCTCTAGGCCTGACACTGCCCTGAGCCCTCTGATGTCAATGTCCCCGTCATTTAGAAGCCAGCCATACATACACATGAGGACCTGTCTCTACCAGGGCAATCTGTCACCTAGCAACACCTGCAGGCCAGTGACACCTGTCCTCACTGTCTACCCCCGCTTCACCCCGATGGCATGCTGTCACACCCCCGTGTCATCTTATGACAACCTTATGTCCCGCTGTCATGGACGTGTCAAGCGGTTGCAAGGCAATACAGCATGTCCTAATTTGTACGGGACCAAAGAGGAGAATCCGTGGCAGGAAATTAGCTAATATCTTAAAGATGTCTCTGCTAAAGGAGCCGGTGCACACAGCATCGGAGGCTGTGAAGTACTAGAACCCAGAAGAGTCCATGTCACAATACAATATTAGCGAGTCTAGCGCTGAATATATTGCACTGCAACTTCATCACTAGTTGTCATCTGTGATCCACACTTTCACTGACAGGTGCTAGTGAATAAACGGATGAATTTGTGACACCAGCGGTTCACAGTGTTTAGGTTTTGCAGGACGAAATAAGCACTATAGACTGTCAAGAATTGGAGTGCTAATGTGGCTCAGGCACAACTTCCAGAGCACTATCCATCATGGCAAGCTTTCTGAGGGAACCTGCGAAGATAAGATGTTCAGGAGCATTTGACTGAGAACGCAGAGAATGATCACCCATTCCATCCCAACAATGCTATCAGTCTTTGTTCGATGAGAAACTGAAGCGCGAGAGGGCTTTGGCGTGATCACAGACGCACCCCGTCCCTCGTTCCCCATTGCCTCCATCACACGGCCTCTGCCAAGCGTTTCGCTTTGAAGTGCATCAAAGAAAGATGGCCCTGCCCCCACTTATGATAGAGAGGCAGCCGAGAGAGGAGTGGGAGTGGAGGAGTGTTTTGCGTAAGATGAATTTTAATTGTGTCTTTTCCCAGGGTTGATGATGTTTTCCGTTTAAAAACAGAAAGGGAACGGGGGAGATGTAACTGATGAATTAGCCATGTGAGACTGAGAGTAGAGCTGTAGCATTATGAGACGAGAAAGAGACAGAGACAAGAAACACAAACAGCAAAGATACAAAACTCTCAAAAATAAAAAAAAGCCCAGTAATAACAGACACCAGCAAATGTGTTTTTATAAAATAAAATAGCTGGTTGTTGTCTTCGTTTTTTGACACCAATTTTCTATTCAAGACAATCATGCCTATACATACATTTAAAACGGAATTTGACTGAAAAGGAAAGATACGACACAGGAAAGTACCATGAATAGGTAACCCAAAAGCCAGTAGAGGGCCCACCTCCCCTGAGGACAACCTTTTCACCACAGTCCCTCAGAAAATAAAGAGAGTTTGGAAAGAAAAAAAAAAAAGGGGCATCGAAAGCAAAAACCCACTACGATGGCAAGAGGGAGGCTGAAAGGTTGGTCACAACAGCACTTAATGCATCGCTCACCATTTTAAGCTCTTTTTAGTTATTCATGTCAAACACAATGCTGACCCATTAGAATCACACACTATAAAGGCATAATGATTAATTAAACCGAGCACATATCAAATATCCATAAATTTACAGAAAATCCATATGGTAAACTGTGAGATGGTGGAAGCTGCAATTAGCACAGGCATTTAAGAATGAACACATGTGAAGACAGAGCAGAGCAGTCAGGTGTTTAACCTGTGCCCACACTTACCAATCCAGTCAATATACCTAATATATAGCTAAACTAGCCTAAATGTGACATTCTTACTCTTGGTTCATTGTTTCCATTTGCATTGGCTATCTCTCAAAAGTTTGGGGTCTGTACGATTTTTTTATGTTTTTTGAAAGAAGTTTCTTATGCTCACAAACATTCCATTTATTGGAACAAAAATGTAAAAGAACTGTTTTTTTTTTGTTCCTCGAACTGAAAGTAAATAACACTTTGTAACACTATAAAAGTCACTTTTGAGTAAGTGCTGCAACCCTCCATAATAAAAGTATCCATTTATTTCCACACACGCAAAAACTGACCCCACACCTTTGAACAATAACGCAAATTGAAACATACATAATTAATTATGGTATAATAATGATGATGTATTGTTTAAATTAAGTGGTATATGGGAATTATTATAAGCTGAGGAGGTCAAATTCCTTACAAGATTAAATCAAGCTTTTTTCATCTCTGCAGGTTAATGAAGTCCACCTTGCAACAACAGTTCTAAATGGGCCACAATATCCTGTGAGGATAAAGTGTAAATCTCCTGCAAACACACACATTTAAACCCCTGCTGTGTGCTTCATGTGTGTGTTTGTGAGCAGTGGAGGAGCTGTATTTGAGCCCTCTAGAAAATTGTATACCAAATGTTTGGGCACTTTTATGTAAATGATGCATTTAATGTCCCAGTCCAATCTATCTACCAGAAACCACTGTAATTAAAGTCTTTTAATATAGAAAATTAGACTGTGTGATCTTTATATAGCAGCTAATTAACACAGAACCAGTCCTCACTAATGAGACCCCAGGAAAGTAAGCAACAAAATTTAAACAATCACTAGTGAAAGACATGTATATCCTCAAGCCAAGCTGAATTAGTCACCCAAAAAGTTTAGGTCAACAGATCTGGATAACAATATCAAATGAACACATACAATACAGCTACTAGAATATGGTACATTTTAAGATTTGCTTGTGCTGGAAGAAGAAATGTCATCACAAACTGTCTATATAAATATATATATATATATATATAAATGCATAGATTTTTTTTTTTTATATGTAATTTGTATATACATAGTAACCACACGTTTAGTATATAATCAAACTTTTATTCTGAATGCAGTTAATGACTATTCATATTTTTGCATCCCTAAATAAATAAAAGCTAAATATAAATATTAAAATAGTATTTTAATTTTAAAATTAAAATTAACACATATAAACAAAATGTAAAAATAAAAGCTAATTTGTCATATAAATAAGTACTTAATATATAAACAATAGTAAAATAAAACTATGCTGTCAAATATTATTATTGTCATATTTACCCTACATCGAAAGAAAAATGTTATCAACAAGTAGCATGTTACTTTTTCATGTTTCATAAACCACTTTGATAACTGAGTCCACTCACATTAATTGTTTTTTTTTTCCAATCAGCTACATGTAGGCCCTTAACCCTTTCACTTTTATTGAATAAAGAAAAAAATAAATAAATGATTTGTCTATTCCACAGAAGTCATGCATTCTTTAAAATAACACAAATACACAAAATTTATTGCATATTGGGTTTATTTATTTATTAATATTATTTATTAAAATGTATTGCATATAACTACTGGTAACACTTTATTTCGATATTCCACTTTAGATATTGATCTTACAGAAAATAACTTTGCAACTACATGTCAACTACACTCAAAAAAATTATTCATTGGATGAATTCAATTTATTTGAAGGCAGGATTTCCATCCAATAAATATGTGTAGCCCCAACTCATAAAAAATAAATTAATGTGATTAAATTTATTTGGGTCAACTCAATTTGATCAAATATAGTTTTAATGAAAATTATACATTTTATGCTTGCTGAACTCAAAGTAAAACATTTAATTGAAAAATAAAAGAATAGGAAGACATCCTTCTACACTCAAAAAAAAAGGTATGTTTGATTTAATTAATTTTAGGCATTAGCCAACTTGTTACCACAATGGTAACCCCCAAAAACACTAACATAGCAGAAGGTCTTTTAAATATAGATATAAAATAGCATTTTAATAAAAATACCTAAAATAACATTTCATTTCAAAATGTACTATCCTTATCCTGCCCTGTGCAATGCATGTATTTGCAATATTTTTTTTACCAACAGTGTTGGTGAATCATTTGAGTGCAGTAGCCATTAGTATTAGTTAGCTGTCTGCATACTATCTCCTAACACTTTTTAATTTGATGGGTGCACAACACACTACATTCGGACTATCAGAAACTTTGCAAGTACAGTATATGTCATTATATGTCAGTATATGATTTACTAAGAGGTTGAAGGGGTATCTTATTCTACTAACCCTAAACCTACCCTAACAGTCTAATCTGAGAGTTAGTAGACATGTAGTTACAAAGTTACTTATACTGTAGTTAATAAAATCTCTCCTTTTAAAAATGACTCTGGCGACTCTTGACTGGATGTAGGCTCATTTAATCACATTAAAAATAACATCAACAGGAAGAAACCACTTTGCCCAATTTGTACAAATCCCTTAAGTTCAACCCAATGTAAACAATGTGTTTTATTTTTCAAGTCAGAGACAGTTCTCATCAAATAAAGAAGTCTTTCAGACCATTGAATTTGATAGCACATGATTTCCAGCTATTTATTTGGAAATGGTCTCACTGCTAATCTTTTGAAACCTGCAAGGGTAGCTTAGTTTAGGAAAGAATAGGTCCAAAGGAGGGAATGTGGTGTCCTTTTTCAGATTTACCGCATTATTGGATCAAACATGTCTATCTTCCCTTCACAGTAACAATAGAGTCCTCTATTCTCTGCTATCGAGGAAGGACTGAGCGTGGCACCAGGGAAACGGGATTCCAGAGTGGCTAAACTGAGAGGCGGGTATTTTCTCCCCGATCAGGTTCCTTCTGAAGCTCGGACCCTTGTTTGCTGCTAACCAGGCGAGAGGTAATTAGGCCCGGCTTCACAAAAGGCCCCACACTATGAGAGCAGACTGGATGACTCATTAGGAGATGAGAGATTAGATTAAGCTTAGGTATCCTCAGACCTCTGCTATACACCTGCCCGCTGGAGCACACAGCCAGGCAGGTGATCCTTCCCTCTATCTTCGTGGCCCTCTGGTTACCTGACCCACAAGAGAAGGTCAGACTCCCTTGGGGCGACTAATGGATGTTAAAGGAAGAGAAGGGCAGGCGGAGTTGAATTTCAATGCAGGCAGTCAATTCAAGGGTGGTTCTTTACAATTGTGAGAGCATGTAAAATTTCTGCGCATCCAAAAAATAAATACAGCTTTTCTTTCTTCAAAATTATGATGTGACATTGTATTGCATTCTTTTGTAGAAGACTAGGGTTAAAAAACCTGACCTCAATACAAAAGTTGCATCTACAGGTTTTGTTTCAGGAGACTTTGACAGACAGAGCGACACAGACGAGAAGCAAGTGTCAACATCTGTCATCGGTATGATTTTAAGAAAAGAAAAACACTTTTTTTGTCTCAGAGAGAACAAAGCCGTTCTTTGTGAGTGACAGAAAAGTTTTTCATTCTAGACAATTAGCCACATTGTGTAAAGGCGTTGTGTATGACCACACGCATACAACACCTAAATAAGCAGAAAATAGCTGCATTGGAAGTTTTGAAAAGACCTTGAGAGTTTTTCTTAAAAAGATAATACTTTCTGACAACATACAGGTTTCTGTTATAAGGCATAGCAATACTTTACAGTGGGGACCAAAAGTGAAAGACCTATTATTAGTATTTATTACAGTGAAGATGTAATAAATACTAATAATAAGTAAATAAATAAATAAAAAACACAAAGGGCAACTTTTTAAATGCATTTACATGAATGACTAATAAAAACCATTATAACACTTCTGTAGTATTTCTGTATGTTAATTGTATTAATCCTGTTAATGTTCAATTCTACAAACAAGACAGTTCAAAGGTTTAGGTCGGTAAGATCTTAAATGTTAATGAACCAAGTCTAAATATATTTGATAAAAAATGCAGTAAACAGAGAAATTGCAAGTAGACTAAGGTCCAAAGAACGGCGAATATTTGAAAGACAAATATTGTGTAACATCATAAATGTTTTTACTGTCACTTTTTTATCAGTTTTAATGCCTTAAAACTTAAAAATAATAATAATACATTTATATATACACATTTAAATACATTTAAATATATTTTCTCAGTTTCTCAACAAATAATAGAATTTTTGGAATAAATATTCAATAATAAAATAAAGGGGGAATAAAAAATTAAAACTTGACTTCAAACTATATATGTGTGTGCGTGTGTGTGTGTGTGTGTGCAAGTTTGTTGAACACACAGGGATCGAAGTCAAGTTTAATTTTTTTCCCCTCTTATTTTATTATTTAATTTTTAGTCCAAAGACAAATGCTTTAATTTGTGCATTTGTGTATTACATTTTTAAAGCCTCCCCAAACAAACCAGAACAAACTGCCTATAATAACTAATAATAAATATGATATTGATAGCAATAATGATAATAGAAATAAAAATGAATAAATAAATTAAATAAATAAACACAAATGAACATAGTATAAAAAGGTAACTGGATAACGCAATCTGCTATTATAGACTTTTCATTTCACTTTAAAAAGATAAACCAAAATGTCTCAGTTATGTACTGTATGTATTGTAACCCTCTTCACGTCGTATATGACCGACAAATTGGGATCTCAATTTGTCGGTCATATCCAACGTGACTCGGAGTGACCTACTCCGAGAAAGGGAACATAATTTCCATGTTTGTACTGATTTTTGAATTCAAAATTCTAAAAGCTGGTCTCTCTTTGAACTTATTATCATATACTAAATATTCACTGAACTTGTGTATGAAACTAAGCACTGCACTGAAATGTAATTTGCAGAGTGTTTGCTCAGTCCTAACCCTTGTGCACACAAAGCAAGCTTTGACATGTTAAGAATCCTCTAAAAACCCAAGAACTCTTATCTCAAGACACAACAGGCAGTTGGTCACCACAGAAACGGAGCATGATTTACTAAGAGGTTGAAGGGGGATCTTTAGTTTTGTTTCACTCTCCCCCGAAACCCCTTTCCCTTCCTCTCTCCCCCTCTCTCTGTGGCCCGCCGTCGGCACACTGCCCAGGTTTGCCTCATTTAAACTGTCTTCACATTGGCAGATTTGACAAGCAAGCAAAATGGCCAGGTTCCTCTGTCTCACCCACTGCTCAGAGGAGACTAAATGAACCGGCCGTCAAAAGCCAGTCAAACCAAACTGTCAGGCTAGACACAGTGCCTCAGCTTGCCATGTACGCTCGGGGTCCAGTGTATAGCGCGGCACCAAGAGGAAATAATGAGGGGAGAAGACTAATGAACACACTGAATGAAAAGTACAAGAGGGGTTACGTTAAAATGCCGAAACATCCTTTACTTTTAAGGGTCTGCAGAAGACCAAAAATCGGCAGCAGTCTTTCACCATGTGCCGTATGGAGAGCTGGAAAGGGAATGATGACACAGTGTTGTAATTCTTTCATTGTGGTATTTTACATATTAGTTTTGCAAGACATTGTCCATTACGTTCCTTTTTGTTTGTTTTCCCTTGAAAGAACATGCTAACTAAGGCTGCTTTTTATATAATATTTTTGAATGTACTGTGTGTATTTATTAAGTGTATATATAAAAACTGTAATGATTTTCTCTGGCTAATCAGTGACCAGCAGAGTTTACACGTCACGTTTTGGTAATGGTAAGGCTCGCTTGGAACCTTGGCTGATGTGGTACTAAAAAAAGGACCAGGTACTGTTCCCAGTGGAAAACCCCCCAAAGTTAGCTGTACTAAACCGTGCCGTAATATGCAGTGGAAATATGTTTCCTACATTGTGAGAATTTATTCTTGAGGATTAATAGTTCTATTCTATTCAAATTACTAATGACAACTTGTGGCGATGTCATATAAAAAGGTTAGTGCCTTGGCAATGTTAATATTTTCTATCTACAAAATGCAGAGGTTTAGATAGAAATAGAACTATCAAATGAGACAGAATAACGAGGGTATAAAAATACTCACATCACTGCAAATGAAAGTCATTGTACTGATAGTAGCAGAGCGTTTTCATTGCTTTGTGCACTAAAATGATCACATACATGATCAGAAGATGAGCTCCAAATAACCTTCTTATGATTTAGCTTGATGAACATATCTAGATCAGCCTTTGATGAACAAAAAAAATAATTTTCAGATAATGCTCAACGGCCTTTGTTCACAGGCTCCACCCGCCCCGCTCTCTCCCTTTTGTCATCGACAGTCTCTAAATTGAGCAGTGCATTTGCTCTGCAAAACTCTTTCACTTGTAGGCAATAAAACACATTGTTAAAGTGACGTGTAATTACCCAGGCTCTTATGAATAATTTAGTCACTGCCTCTTATTATGTGTGAAGGCATGAGGATGTCAGGTGATCAATAATGAGGGAGGATAGACATTACATACACCACGCACTTGAGAGTCCTGTTCGGTCTCTGCTCGAACTTACATTGATTTTAAAACGGTTCAGATATGTGATCTGCTCCGTCAGGCATAAAATGTCAACAAAAATGTTTATCTGATGAAATAAATAAATAAATAAAATAAGAGTAGTTTTGTTCTAGTCACAAAACACATCCACACTTCTATGACAAAAATCCACCCAGTGTGTGAGTGTATTTATTTTTTTAAATCCCTATTTTAAAATCCCCTTCAAATCAGGATGTTCTGAGATTCCTGTCAGAATGATGTAGTTCTGCAGAGGCCCCTTCCACGATACTTGATTGACAAGGCCATCTTACCTTAGATGCTGTCAAATAATTAATCGCGATTAATCGCATCCAAAATAAAAGTGTTTTTGTTGACATAGTATATTTGTATGTACTGTGTATATTTATTAAGTATATAAAAATACAAACACATGCATGTATATATTTA
>JAUYWG010000048.1:11691450-11710730 GCA_034779775.1 Enteromius afrohamiltoni
TAGTAGTAATATAAGTAATATAGTTAATATAAGTAAAACACTTCTCATGTTCAACATTCAAACATTCACAAGCTCATGTGTATGTAATATAATGTAATACAGCATTAAATAAAGGTATTTACTAGCATTGTTTCTTTGTTAGTTCAAGTTAACTAATGCATGAACTAAAACACTAGTATATAAACAAGTTAACATGAGCAAAGATGTAATGCTGAACAGATGCATTGTTCATTTTTAATCTAATTCATGAACCACAACATCAACTAGTTAATCTGATAATGCAAAGAGATGCATTACTAAATATGTAACATTAACAAACCATTAAATAATCCTGATCATCATGTTAACTAATGCATTAATATAAGTGAATTAATATATTTAATATACATGAACAATTCAGTAATACTAACAGATGCCTTGTTGTTAGTTTATGTTAACTAACGCAAAGTGTTACCCATTTTTTCAATAAAAATGTCCATATTTTGTGATGAATTTTACCTAGAACATCCATGAGGATCATATTACATTTGCTACAAAAGAAGATACTACATAATTCATGATTATTATTCTCATATATTTACACTTTTGAAAAATGTAAATGACTCAAAATTCATAAACTATGCCACAGAAGAACACTTTTGAGTTCCACAAAGAGCATGGGCAGTTCTTAAAATAACCATTTTGGTCTTCGTGTGAATAACAGTTTAATCATCTTAAACCATATAGAACCTTTTGCGCATTGAAATATTCCATGGATGTTAAAGGTTCTTCATTTAACAAATGATACCAATAAAACTTGTCTTTTAAAAGTGTACTGAAAATATGTAAATGAAAGACAAATGTACACAGAAAGAGGTCACATGATGGAAAATTTAATTAAAAGTTTTGCAAATATCATGTTATCTTTAAAACATCTATACCGTATGAAAATGTTTCACACTGACACTCAGTGATCCATTTGTGCCATGCCTGATTTGAGGCTAACTTCCAACAGACATTACCTGGGTGGGCTCACCACACTCTTTCGTGAGAGGAAGTGTATTTGTTTTTCAGCTTGAGCCCCTGATTACAGTGGCAAACAGCACTTTTATACTGCAGCCTAGTGGATCTGTTTAATACACTTGGCTGACTTTGATAAAGCATTGCACAGAAAAGCCTGGCTCGCTACCCAGCTTTCTTCCCCCAGTTAAATTCATGATATGCCTATTCAGCGGAATTACAGCCGCGCTTTCAGGGCAAGAGAGACAGGAACATGGGCAGCGAGAGAGAGAGAAAGAAGATACAGCGAGAGAGCCTTCGGCATAGTTCTCAGAATGTGACTTTAATGGTGTTGCAGCATGCTAAGACAAACCTAGGCCTCTTTTCCCCATGTTTTCCCATCATGCATTGCTCTGCAGCTCTGTACGAATCGCAAATACCAACACAGAACAGCAATATCATCAACAGATATTGCGGTAACACTTTATTTTGATGTGTCCTCAATACAAGTTACATGTAGTTGTAAAGACAATTAAGCATAATTTCATGCAAGTAACCCTGAAACTAACCCTAACCATATACAAAGTGCATACAGTTAAATAATATTACAAAGTATTACATTTACACTAAAATGAAAATCTAAAAGTTGATTTTAGATCTCATAATAGAATATAGAGTAAACAAGTACCTTAGGTAATAATTACAAATGAACATCATCTGCTTAATTGAAACTGTATGCATCATTTATGAAATTCAAAGCATCCTTAGGCTGGATGGCCAACTTTGAAAAAAATAAAATAAAATAAAATAAATAAATAAAACATAATCAGTTTTAGGCATCTGCTAGTTCCCTCCTAGATCTTTTTATGATCAAGTGAGTCAAACAAAACAAGAAAACACACTAGGCCTATTCAATCTCATTATACAGGTAGGTATGCATAAGTACAATAAACATACATAATGTTGCAGAAGCCTTTATAATTTTTTGTCCTGTTTCTATACACTGGCCTGAGCTGCTGGAACATTCCAGAACCAAGGTAACCAGGCTCAGTGCTCACACAAAATAAATCCTTAGTCCAACAGGTGTATCAGCAAATGGAGACCCTTTGTTCAAGAAAGACATTTTAATTGCAAATTCACATTTAAATTTTATTATGAAATACATTTTATATGGTTGAATAATCACTGAGGCTCAAGAATACATGTAATAGATCGTGTCAATGTTATGGTATAATATTATTAACATTTCTTTCGTTAATTTATGGGTATGTGATCTCTCACAAAGGTGCACTGAGTATTATGAATGCAATCGCATTAAACACATTATTAAAAATACAATAAAACACATCACATTATATTAGAAATACCATACATGCATTCAATAATATTGAACCTAAACGAAGCAGTTGCAATGTACATACCCTTCCGTTCAAGATGTATGTCTATGCATACATACTGTATACATGCACCACAAACTTTTGAATGGCAGTCTATATAAACAAAATCATATCAATCATACACCGATGCGAAACATATTAAAATAAAGATAGAAAGAAATATTAACCCTACCTACAGATGAATACTGAATACTAATGAAGTAACATTTTCAGTTGGTTTTATCATCTCATGGACATCTGCTCCACAAATACAACAACATGACTACTGTGAAAAGAGCTTTAGGAGGCCAGTCTACAAAGAAACAACATATTGAATAAGCATGGTAGAGTAAATTGCCCAGTCTGTCTTTGCACAACTTGTAAAGCACATTTAGAAATGATTAATCATTCCTTAATGGTTGTGTGATCTGTAAAATACAAGCTTCTGGTACATATACGGGGTTGGACAATTATGACAGAAATCAAAATTAATCAATTAAATCAAAACAGTTCCATTAAAATATATGAGATAATCATGGAAAGAGGTGCAAACAAAAATAGCTGCATACACAAAACATTAGATTACTTATTAGATTACTAATTAGAAAATTACTTTTATTTTCATTAACACAGGAGCCATTGTAGGAGGGGAGGGAACTTTGTAAAGCGAGGTAGGAAGCCTTGTTTGATTAGGATATAAAAGATAAGGAGCTTGTGGAGGTACCTCAGCAGAGGCAGTGGGGAAGAGGAGAGGCGGCAGGGAGGGCATAGGGAAATCGCCGAGGTGAATGAGGTGATGGATCGTTATTAGAAAGGATCCAACAGATCGCTTCAGAGAGCATGTTAAATATTTTAGGACTGCTTTTGCAACCGAAGGTGAGGCACACGGCAAAATAGAATTGGTTTCGCAATTGTATGCCAACAAAATGCCAGAAATCAGGATGGATAAGCATGACTTTAAATACAGAGGTGATATCTACTTTTGCCATCCATGCGCCCTGACCAGCTTTTTTAATTATGGACATGGCTTGATCGACGGTGTGGTAATTGAGGGAGAATTCATCGATGGGAATCAAACTGTTGACGTATTGTGGGGAGAGCAAAGGTTGATAATTAATGCTTTCTTTCCTGAAGACTTTCAGGTGGCAATGCCGATCAGATCCGAAAGGGTCTACTGAATCGGGGTCTCTGGTGGCGGATAGGAGATTGGGGCTGATATGTGAATAGGAGGGGAGGCTGTAAACCCCTGGGTGAAAACCGTGCATGAAGACGTGTGGGTGACAGACCACACAGGTGAAGTTGTAAAACCTGTAAAAAGTTATGTAGGTCGAGGTCACCCCAGTAGGGACATCAACGCTGCTTTGGCTGTAAACATTTTGTGATACGTGTAGAAATGAATTCCCTCATAGGAGGACGTGAGCTCCGCGGTGATGGTGAGGTAAGTTCCCAGCAGCTCTCC
The DNA here is from genome assembly GCA_034779775.1 of Enteromius afrohamiltoni. NCBI lineage: Eukaryota > Metazoa > Chordata > Actinopteri > Cypriniformes > Cyprinidae > Enteromius > Enteromius afrohamiltoni. Next base: position 11,695,264 of record JAUYWG010000048.1, read on the forward strand.
TATGGGGAAAAATGGAGCAGATTATTTTGGTATAACAGGAAAATGCAATGGTTAAGTCTGGAAAGGTGAGAGTGCGGGAAGGATTGGAGTTGAATTGAGGGTAGCGGAGCGGGCAGCCAGGTGGTAGATTGATAGTCTTGGGCAGGTAGAAAGGGATTTCCGGAAAGCTGTATGGGTGAAGGTCCTGGTTGGCTGGGCGATGGCTTGAGGTAGTGTGCTGTGGGCGGGATCATCCGGGGCTTGGTGGATGCTGGCCGATGGTTGTTCTTGGCTGGAGAGACGAGGAGCGGAGGACGCTGGAGTAGTGTGAGTGGCTGGGTTCTTTGCTAGCTCTTTGCTTTAGCTTGTGATGCAGATGGAAGAATGGCATCAGGCAGGGTGGTATTGAGGATGTTAAGGAGATCAGTTTTGGAGGCTTTGCGAGAGAAGGGAATTCCTGCTGGCACAAGGTCATGGCGGAAAGCTAGTATAGTCCATTTGCCGGTAGATGGGAGTGCTGAAGTGTATGAAGAAGCCGGGGAGACGTGCAGGGATGTGGTTGGTGGGGGAGATCTTGATCTGAGGTGTTGTGAAGACGCGGAAATTGGAGGCCCTGTTAGCCTATGGCCTCGGGTGGCCGCCGCAGGCTCTCTTGAAGGCTCCGACGTGGCGTTAGCTTGAAGGCTAAAGGTAGCTTGAGGAGGAACTGGGTTTGTAAACATCACTTATTCATTGCAAAACTTTTCTAAAGCAGCCTATAAATCCTATACTGTATGTCCAGCAGAAAAAAGGGGTTAGTAGGAAAGAACGTGAGAAAATAAACTTTTCATGCAATTCAAAAGGAAACATTTTCATCAGAGGCCAGCAAATGGCACATAGTTACTTGTATTGTTTCAGGAATCATGTTTCATAATTATTTTGAATAATAATTCAAATAAAATTCATTACTTTCTAGTCAATAGTCAGCCTTTAAAGTTGATGTTTTTCTTCTATGGTAAAAGTAAATAGATTAAGTAGTAGATAAAAGTAGTAGTTTTGTCAGAGTAGGTCACTGAAACAAATTAGTAAAGTGTGAGACACTGTATTATATTCTTTTTCTTAGAGTAGAAAAGTTCTGATTCATTTAGCACAACCTTTGAGAGCTGACAGCACTAATGTCAAAGCCTACCATTGTGCTGGCCTTTTTCTTTGGGCTATACAGTCATTTTAACTAATACATTCGCCACACAGCAAGATCTTCATTTGCGTCACTGTGAAACCCCTTGACATTTGTAATGATTTCTCTCACTTTCTCCACTAACCTACATTCGAAAATTAAAAACCTATAATTATCTTCAATTAACGAGTTGAGAGTAATCAGTGATTAAGGGAATAAAGTGAAGGGGTGGGGGGACTTTTTTCATTATAATTTCGCTCTCCTTTTCTTAACTTTCACCTTTTATCTTAGCTGGTGTTGGTATGGTACAACATTTTTAATTAACCTTGTAAGTGCGTGTTTGAGTGTTTCCTCTCTCTGGTGGCCAGAGCTGTCTGTAAACCTCATTATAAAACGGGCCCTCTTCTGAGGTATGATGGGACTGGTGACAGTTGTGTCCACTGAGCATTCATTACGTAGCCACTGGGTGACCAAGTAGAATGAGTTGAGCAGTGTTGAACCAAAGACTCTAAAAATTTGTGGCTTTGTAAATATCACAAAAAAAACAACTTATATTAACGTAATAAAATCTTTAAATATAATTTATGAGTTGGACCTAACAAAATTAATAAGTAAAAATCCCACAGTTTATTTTATCTCAAATTTACTTGTTCGACTTAAGTATGTTTTATTATTAAAATTAAGTATTTAACTAACTAATTTGTATTTTTCACAAGTTCTTAATATTTGTGGACAATAGCAACTGTGCTCAACAATGGGAAATCTGCTTGCTGGTCACAAGAAAGAAGGCTTAAAACACATCAAGACTCCTTTAAAATACAGGTAAGTCACCAGTTTTCTAAAGTTATTGATATATGGGCTTTTCGGGAACACAAAACGTTCAGAGTATTTTCTTGTATGCTGCTGTAGACATTCTTTTCTGAGGTAACGTAACTATTAAGTACATATTATAAGGGGCAACCATTTCTAGAATCATTTTTCAAACCACCAAAAATTCACATAAAATATGGTTAATACAGCTCTGTGACTTTAAATGTATTTAAAATGAGCCATTTTTTTAAAGCAACATAGTGTTCCTGTGTATGAGGGGTAGGGATGCATTATGTTACTATTAACCTCCGCCGAGCTAGTTTCCTCATTGTTATTTAGTTGAGTTATGAGCATATATGTGTGAGTAATTGTAGAAGATAACGACTAGTTTATCCATAGTCCACAAATTGTATTTAGTGTAATGAGACAGATCCCGGCGCACTGCAGCCTTGTCAGTGGCTGTTGAGAGAAATCTTTTTTAAGCTCTCTTTGGATGAGTTCACACACCATGTCGGAATAGCCGACGAACCATATTATCTGTATCCTTGTCTTGTAACATGCAGGCTGAATATAAGCTCTAACCTGTTATTCTTTATATTTGTGTCTTCAGGTCCAACACATTCTTGCTTTGTCAAGACCATTTTATTTTCAAAATTAAAAGATATATTGGGTACAATTTATTTGGGTAATATTATGAGAAAGTAACCCAACACCTGACCCTAAACCTACCATCTGTCAATAAAACACAAGATATAGCAGGCACATATTACCAACATGATAATTTATTTGAAAAATATTAATAGTCCAAGTCTTTTGATGCAAAACGATTGTTTTGTGATTCTACCAGAGGGGAGTATTTTTCTGAATGAGACGTGAGCACATTAACAGAGCGAGATCATTTTTAGTGATTAAAACCTTGTGTTTTACTCCTTTCTTTGCATAAAGAATTTGTTTAGCTTCAGAAGACTTGGAATGTGACATGACTTGTTTGTAATGTATTTATACTCCTGGTAATGAATATTTTGTGAAATAAATACCAAATATACATATATATGCACAAAAACCATTAGCTTAACCAACATTAAGCTAAACAACTGAGGAATAAAGTGACTAAAAAGTATGACGAAAAAGGGTCTTGACCAAGCGTCAAAATGTGACGACTTGGGAGTGAGAACGTGTTGTCAGGTCAGGACATTGCTGATTTGCAAGAGGAAGAGGAATTAGCCACGGAAGTGTCTACCTGAGCAGAGCCCACTTCTTATCTTGTGAGACTGACATATGCCTTGGACCTGTGATACTCCAGGAACTTAGTTCCTTAGTTAGTTAACCCAAAACTGAAAATTAGCTGATGATATACTTAAGCTCAAGGCGTCCCAGGTGTATATGAGTTTATTCTTTCAGACGAGTCCAAACGGAGTTATATCAAAAATAGTTTGACTCTTCCAAACATTATAATGGCTTTGGTGGATGGTAGTCAGAAATAATATGTCAGAAATATGTCAGAATAAGGGACCCCCCTATTGCAAATCGATGCATTTTTTGTAAGAAAAAAATATGTATTTCAGGGCTCTACGGTGCAACCATTTCAGTCACATTTGTGACAGAAAAGTGCTGTTTGCAGCAATCAAAACATTTAGAAGGACCAAAGCGACTAACCCAACAAGCATATTTGTGTTTGCGCTAAGGGGAACTTCAAAGATTTCTAAATGTGTGTTTTTGCAGCGTTAAGTAATCGCAGACATATGTTGATTCTTTGAATGCAGTCTATTTCAAAATCCACTCATTGCTCAAAATGGATATGCTTTATTGGACTGCTTTTGCACAGTTGAACACTACCACCCACCCAATGTCAATAGGTTTGGAAGATCCAGGAAAATCTTTTATATAACTCAGATTGGATTTTTGTCTACAAGAAGAAAGTCATATACACCTATGATGCCTTGAAGGGTGACTAAATCATAGGTTCATTTTTATTTAAGTGAACTAACCATTTAAATATACTTTGGAGCTCTTTCAAAAAATGTTCCTGGAGTTGGATACACTGAAACTGGCAACAAAGGTAAAAAGACAAATTTGGATGAATAATCCATTTAAAATAATGTTTTTTTCATTGGACTAATTTGACAAATAAAGGTTAATGTCTCAAAAAGTAGTATGTACTGATTAATTTTATATGTTCGTAAGTATCCACAGTCCAGTGGCTAAAATGTATTCAACAAGTTGTCAGTTGTAATGTATGGTTGAATTGACAAATAAATGTTTCATAAATGTTTTATTAAAATGTGTTTTGTTTATTATTCGGTTTTGTTAAATTTATTGAAAAGTACTCAGAGTAAATGGTAAATACAAATGTAAAACAGTAAATAGAACATTTTTATACATAGAATATTTTATATACATCATATATTAATTCATTCATATTAATTAATCAAAATTTCAATTTAGTACTTTTTTTGTGTTTTTATTTAATATTAACTGTTGAATTGTTGAAGGGTTTAAATATTTTTACTCAAATTTATTATTCAAATTAATTAATAAAATTATTTGAAGCTACATATTTTTTTTTTGTTACATTTACTTCATTACTAAACATACATTTCAATGATTTCACCATTTTAAAATTTACTCAATATTTGTAAGTGTAAAAATGTTTCACCAAAAAATGGAGTAGATCATAAAAGCTTCCTCACATTTTGAAAGAGAGTGCTGAGATGCATGCAAGTTAACTTGTCAGGAAAAAAGGGGGGAAAAGAATAATCATTGAGGCAGCTATCACTACAACTTCAACGTTGACTTAGGTGGCAACACTAAACGCTTTATGCATTTTTTTCTTTCTTAATTAACATGGTTTTGAATTCGATTAAGGATGCATTTATATTCGGTTTGTATCACTGTACAGTTCTCGTTATTTTTTCTTTTAATCTTTAATACTCCAGAAATGTACTTCAGCATATGATATATAGCTTAATTATACTAAATTTAGGATACAGTTTTAAAAAAGTTATATCATGTAATCATTGATAAACTGAATTGGATGCGTGTTGCACAATACTTGAATACAGTCGCAGTTCTATCTATTGTTTTATTTCCGCTGTCATCATAGCTAATGGCGTGAATCAGGCCGCATTTTTCTGTCCGAGCCCGGCCCGCGTCCGATCGAGCTGTAACCGATTTTTTTCTCATACTAATGACACATGCACTTTTTTGTGTGGAACGACGGCTTTTATTAAGCAACTGTAGGAAGGCGTTCGGAAATGTCAACAGATGAGAGCATCAGCGCACACGGGGCAAAAAACACTGTTATAAAACAGACGCACATTCACGCTAATATGACCGAGCCCGAGCATCCTTTCTAAATATCTGTCCGAACTGTATCCATCCAACAGTTTTAATGTAACATTTCATATTAATTATTTCATGAACAGAGGCAAAACAAAAACCAGCAAACAAACAAAATAAAAACTATACATTTTTTTCAGTCTAAAATCTTTTTCAGTGTGATACAGGAGCCATTCTTCTGCAGGTGCTTCATGTGTGCTGAGGATTAGCTGAGGCTGAAAAGGTCATGCACCCTTCCTGGCATTTCTGAGTCAGCCCAGATCCAGTAAGCTCAGATGCAATATCCCTCAGTGTTAAATGCTCAGCCCCAAAGTCTTTTAAGAAAAAGACCCCCCACCACACAAAGTGCTCACTGGAGTGCAATATCGTGACAATTTCATAACCGCTTCTCAGTTCCCGACCACAACAAAAACTGCAACAGGATAACCGACTTCCATTTGAGTGCACAAACTTCTTTGTGAGAGACTCCCTCTTTAGCAGTCTACCAAACCCTTGTCACATTTAGTTAGCATTATTGACAAATGGAGCAATGCCTCTCAGAGCTGGAGAAAATTATGCATTTATTATTAAGCATGCAACTGTTAAACTAATGATCATAAATGATCTTGAATGAATGCTATATTGACCAGAGGGCTTTCAAAATTGCATTTGGCTTGTGACAAAAAGACTTTAAACCATGTAGTTTTGTTAATATTAATTTGCAAGCTCAAAGCAAAGAGCTGAGTTTATGTGGTTCTGCCATCAATGTATAAACTAGTCTAAGCAAGGGTGTTTGCGCTGAAAACTAAAAAAGGAATACAAAGATAAAAAAAAGACTATTCAATATAAAAATGTTAAAGAAAAAAAAAAAACTTGAAAAGGTTTGCATGGTTTTATCAAATACTATTACAGCATTGTTTGCTTGTTATTAGTAAACTGCTAAAACTACTCAAACAACTTTTGGAACTGAAAAATAACACAGAAGGAGGCTTTGCCTCTTTTCACCACACACCAGTACAAAGATCATTTTGAAATTCTAGCTGTGTGATCGCTGCATGTTCAGAAACACCATGTGGTGAATGCTGCTCTGCATAATGGTTGAACAACAGAATATTGACTCTAGTAATACTTTGTGTAGCAACATAAGTGGAATTGTGTTTATATTCTGATACATATGAATTACATGTGATTAGCATGAGCAAGATATATTTCGGTTACATTATATGCAACCAACATAGCGTTGCTCCTTTAATCAAGTAATCAGAATTCTGGTCTATGTAAACAGCTTTATTGGAATATACTTCAGAATATTGAAAAAATGTTATTTTTTTTTTACATACAATGCATGCTTGGGTTTATAACAAATATGCTCACTATCACATGTATATTACATATAACAACAAGTTCTGAAATATAAAGGCTTAACCAGAACATAGAACTTAATCAGGCCCCATTTACAGTAGTGTGTTTTAGAATGAAAACGACACTGCCATTTACACTGTTTCAGATCTCCGTTTACACAGCACAACCTAAAATGCATGTCACATGACCATTTATGCAGATAACCATATGGATGTATGTAGATTTCTTGAAACACATATCTATGGATACAACTATGAGCATAATGTTACTGTTTAAATGGTCGCCAAGGATACGCAGAGCGAATGTGGGCAGTCGCACCATCACTTTCAAAAGTCTCTGTTTTGCTCCGTTTGCACTGAAACGCAACCCTAGAGTTTTCAAATTAAAACAGGGTCTGCAGCGGGGTTTTTTCCTCAGTTTTCAACCTCAAAAACATGTGAAAATGAAAATGCATTCGTGTAAACGGGGCTTTAAAAAAATGTGTATTACAACATGGTCCCAGAGCAGAATCCTCAGCCATACGCACCCAATTTTATATTTCTGAACACCCATTGGAAAGACAGTTTCACAATTTACACGGCAACTGATACAGTACATAACAGGCCTGTGCCACTTAAGATGGTATAATGTATAAAAGACTGTGAAAGTGCTTCCTTTAGTATTCACCCCTCTAGCCGTAGCTCTCTTTTAGCTCCAAAGGGAAAGTTTACCCCATGTGCGCCTTGCACAAAGTCCCTGGTTATGCAAGAAAATATTAATCATTCATGCTTTCAGCCCGAAAGCTACAGCTCTGAGAACAGGGGCAGTGACATCAGTAATGAACCCAGCCACAACAACACTCTCAGGCACAGCAGTCACAATCTTAAAATTACCATGCATGCATGTTTGGGACTGTATGTTCAATTGTGACATTTAGAATAAAAATGTTTACATGTTGTAGCTTGTTCAGTTGAAGTATATACACTAGTATACATACAAAACTGATGCAATGGTATTCATAGGAGTTTAGATGTGCTGCCTAAATGTTGCATTCTAATCTTGACACTCATTGCAGTTTTAAAAGTGTTGGAAATATATTTATCACCTAGATGTTTGGAGCAGAATGGCCTCTCTCTCGACGTTTAAGCTTGACAGAACCAGTTTGTCCCTATTTCTAGTTCATAAGTCTATGGCAGGGCAAAAAAATGCCAAAAGACATTAACTTCATTTATACAGAGATACCAGAAAATGTCTGTAAAATTACCAACCTGAGTGTGCGTCAAGTCTGAGAAGGAGAGGCCGGGTGAAAAACCCCTCTCCAGTATTTTGAATTTGGACTGCAATCCTAACTAGGCAATATGTGCTGGACAGATCCAGAGATGTCCACGCATAAACAATATCCCATTATCAGAACTGCGAAACAGAGAGAGAATAAGACATGGAGCTTCTGGGAGCTAATGCTGCAGGCAATGCCTGCAGGGCAAAAAGTTTGAAGATTGCGAGTTAGTCTCCTAGAAACAAATGCAGAAAAAACACATGCATGCACACAATCACAGAACACACACACAAACACACAGAGGGAAAGCATACCCACATGAATCGAATGTTTTTAAGCAGCTTGTGTAAAAGGCATTAAGTAATAATGTATACACACACATATGCACTCAAACTTTTGAAAGTCTCAAAACTCCATTTTAGCACAATGAATAATGAAGCGCACATCCAAAACGCAGTAATTAGCTCAGTCGATTTGAACCACACATCTGCGACAGACATGCTCTCCTCGGATATTAAAATGCCGCTTTTAGAGACTTTTACACTTCATGAAAATCCAATGCTTCACCGTGAGCACACTAAGGGGCAAAGACACACAGTCAGCACAGCGCAGTGAGCACTTCCTCTTTAGAGAGAGAAAATGCATACAAGAGTGCATTTTAATCTTTATAGCAATTGGCCAAAGCTCCACCTCTGCCTGTTTTCTGATGAACACTCACTTATTGTTTGAAATTTGTCTACGAGCTGAAAAAGATGCCATCGTGCATGTTTTCTGAAATTTATTTCTTTATTTATGTTTGCTGTTGGAAATAGCTTCGCTGTTTAACAATGCCTCAGCATAATTGCGCTGATAATGAACTTGTTTAGTGGACTGTTATACAGAGTATTGCAAAATATGGCATATGGAAACGATAGCATTAAAAGCAGTTCCGGACTCTAAGCATGTGCCATGAATCACATTGCGCTGAATAAACTGGCACAGCAGCTTATGCGCATATGAAGACGTATTGTAAACAAGAAGAATCACTTTATATGTACTCTATACATTTCATCTAAACTGGGAACAATGATTAAAACCAGTAATGTTAGATACGTATTTAAAATGACTGGGGCAGTATATGTCAAAATGGCTTTTGAATCTACAAGATTCAAATCACTTAAACTTGGTTAATATGATCACTTCACATCACATTTGTGTAAAGGTGTGAGGAAAATATTTACTTTACTACATTTTATTTTCCCTATGTTACCAACTAGACTGCCACTGGTGACCACTCAAAAAAAGGCTGTTGCAACTAATTTGATCTGGGGCTGAGTGTCTAAAATAGTATTATGTTATTTATATAATTTACACGACTGCACGTCATTTCTGTCTCTACATTCAGTTCCGCCGCACACACAAGTGAGCACACTCCCGCTTTCAATAGTATTTGTCAATATTTAACCGCAAAAAAATTTAATTAATTTTGCGCGTCTCTGTGTTGGTGTTTGGCGCATACGCGCGGTTCTGTTTACTAGCATACTGACCTGCGGGTGACGCTTCCGGTGATACGTGAACGTCTTGCTTCTCACTAAATGAGGACATAAATACAGTCGCTACATAAATAACATATCCAGAACTGCTCCGAGGGTTACTTCAAGAACATTTGAGCGTTTTATTAGAGTAAATCTATCGTCATATATATGAACAAAGAACTGTAAAGGTGTTCCTGGCAAACCGTCAAAATTAAAGTTCGGTTTGGACATGGCGGCAGAAATATATTACTATTGTTCAGTAGAATGTAGAAAACAGGCTACTACTGAAACACTATTTCTTCAGTATTTTAAACATTGTATTGTAATATAAAATCTCCTTTATTTTCCAACAATACTAATTTTAACTGATTAATTGTATGGATTTTTTTTTTTTTCTCTCTCCGTGCAGTGGCTCAGGAGATGAGGTTTTGTGTCTGTATAAATGTTAACAAGCTGAAAAAAAATGTTTCTTAGAGAAGAAAAAGTTAAATTATTGTATGTGTACCGATGCATGTTGTGTTTGTTATTAATATTATTATTTAAGCCCAAATAGCCCAAAAAAGGCCTGTCAAGTCAAGTCAAAATGTATATGACCTTAAAATATTACCAGTAAACATAAAACGTCAACATAAAATTAAACCATAACCAACAAACCTATTGCAATACATAGGACGGGCGACTGAAGGACCCTCTTTTCTGACTAAAGTGGTGCATTTTCCTGCTGAAGCTGCATATAGGTGAAACCATAGTACCACTAAACCTTTCAATGTGGTAGCCATGTCATGCAGCAGGCAAAATGTCACGTGTTTATTTAAAACGTGTTATTGGAAATTATTTATACACAGAACTATAACTTCAACAGAGTAAAATCAAACAAACTGTTGGTAGAATCAATTATCAGTTTAATGTAATGTTCAACGTGTAACACACTGTCACATTCGCTGCCACAGAGACAGAGATCCTCAGGGTCATGATGACCACAAATCCAAATTTCTCCTACAGCACTGTGACTATAATCCTCGCCACTCCATTAAATTCTGTTTTATGCTAATCCCATCCCCTTCATCAAAGGCCTGTGTTTTATTGTGTGTGTGAGACAGAGAGACTGAGACAGATTGAAAGGAGGAGCCATGTTAAAAGAAGTGTTTATGTGTTTATTTGTTTTAGCAAGGACTCAGATCTGCCTCCATCCTTTTGCAATCCGACTGAAGCTGCAGCTCTGAACTCTGGACCGAGTACAATCGGCATAATCCCTACTGTCCACATAGTGACATTTCTATCAGACAGACAAACAAATGCATGAATACAGTTCCATTTTCCCTGACAGCATCTTTTATTTCTATGGAAGGTATTTTAAGCATGTGTATCCGGGTCAACGATGTGACACTCATGCAAGAACACACTAAAAATGCTATTTATACTGACACTGAGTTGAATCTCATTTGTGATGAGCATGCTTTAAATTTTTGAATAAAAAAATATAGAGGTCAAGAATGCATGAGAATATGTTTGTCTGTCTTGTTTATGTTGGTTTCTCATTATTTGGCTATTTGATCATATTGATATGTCAAAATGTGTCAGTGTGGTGTAACCAACATAATGGAAATATTTTTATGAAAATATATTGAAAGATATTTAGTACAAATTGACTAACCCCAAAACAATGTAATGAATTCACATACCACAAATGTCATATAGTTTTAAAAAAACCTTGAAAAAAATTTAAAAATGTTTGAAAACCTATTTGAGTGTAATGATTAAGATACTCCGGTGTTTTCAAGGTAAAATGTTGTGTTTTTCATCATGGTTACACCACTTGACATTTTAGAAATCTTTAAATCAAAACTTTTGATAAATGTTATTAAAGTTTTTTTTTTTTGTAAAAAAATGTAAAAAAAAAAAAAGTATATATATATATATATACTGTATATATATATATATGAAACCAAAATAAATACAAATTACGTTTCTAAGAGGCTGGCACTTGCAAGATTTTAGAAAGATTTATCTTTTTCATCATCTTAGACATCCTTATTTGCCATTTACCTACTTATCTATCATATGCTAGGGTTTAGTAAATGCAAATAAACACAGTCGTTTTTTCTCTGGGTTGTCTGTCTACTTTAATGTTCACTCATTGGGTGCTACTGTAGCCAGTCATGGTAGCACTAATGGCCAAGCTACAGTATGGTGAATTATAACCTTGGACTCAGACTTATCACCACCAAAAACACCTATATTTTTAAAACACATAAATTATAGCATGCTATATTTAGTACGCTGTCAAGTGCATGCTATATTTCATGTGGGATCTCTTGCTATTGATTTTACACAGCCTGATCATGGTTTAAGAATGTCAGACACAGGCATTTTTCACCCGCTGGGTATGTCAATGATCCATCAAGCGCGCATGAATAATTTTTGTGTATAAATAGTTTTAACGTTCTCAGTGTGGAAATATGGTCCCACTGTATCACAAACATCGCGCTTTGCGTTGTTTACCATACCTGAAATTATGTTTTTTTTTATTTTATTATTATATATATATATATATATATATATATATATAAGAATACACATTTATTTAACATTGCTATTTTTTTTAAATAAAAAACATAATGGTCTGGTTAGAGATTTTTATGCCTCAGAATGTCAGTTTTGTACATTTTGTTTTATTTTTTTCATTCTGGTTCTTCCTGGTTCACAGATTAATTTTGTTTTTATAGTTCTGTCATTGTCACCAAAGACAGATGGTGGATGATTTTAGCTATTTATGAAATTGTGTTTACCGCTTCTTGTTTTGTCTACTAAAACTTTTTAACAGTTACTGCATGGCCCTGTTCTTTCTAAGAAACATTCAATAGGTCAATTTCTTCCCTGAAATACAATTTACTTTCCCTCTGTTCTTCAGTCAGCAATTGTTCCTCTTGTCAATTTGAGACTCTCTCTCCCGTGCGAACAGCTTTTCTTGTACAACAAAAAGCAAAGTGAAAGCACCACTGACAAACTACACTTTGACTGGCTGCCCTCTTCACATATATTCAGATTAGAAGACATGAGCTGGTGTCCCCACTTTGGAAATTGCTACATTGCCTGGAAATATGACAAGGGTAAGTGGTTCAAAAAGCGTATCATGCTTTTAAATAAAAGTGAAAAATCACAGTTTGGCTTTGACATATTATGATATTCAAAACCTATTGTGCACTTTTGCGTGAAGGTGATACAAGAGAGGTTAAGTTGCATTTTCAGATGCTTTTCATCGGATGCATCTTTTCAAACAGATGCTGATAGATGAAGCAGTTCTGTTTTTTTTACTTTTTTATGTCTAGGATTTATTGCAACAGCTTCTGTCTGCTGAGTCTCATTTACTCATTTAATGTGTCTCGTTTGATCATTTAACTGGTTATTACGGACTGGTGTTGAGCATATAAATGTAATGGAGATAGTATCAATTACTTGCATTCTGAAATTATCATTATTGATAATTATATTAAAAATAATATCAGAAATATGTGAGACTCCCCACTGAACCATTTGAGCTCGAATGGATTAAAATGCACATCCGAACGCTCATTTTCATCAATAGTTAATTATAAGAAATAGATATTTCACTACGTTAAGAGGCCTCCGTGGCCTTCAATAGGTTCGTAATAAAGCCCACATACACAAATGTGGCATAAACACACACACACGCACACACACTTGCTTCCAGGTTCGGTGAGATTAAACAGGGGAGAGGCACACTTCAGCAGAATCCTGGGAGGAAGCGATATATTACTTCTCTCTGCTTCCTCAATATGAGACAATAAAAGCCTGGTGTGCTCTGCAGTTTCCAGTGCTTATTTCAACCCTGAGGAACTCTGGTTCCAGACTCTGGCTAAGATGAAGTACAGAACTTGCAGTGCTCTCAAAGACATATTGTTATACGAAAGAAGGTCTGAAACTCTTGAAGCAGCTTATATTATGTAGATGCTTAGACGATGAGACATATATAAGATTTATTACTATCAAGAATCAGTAAATTGAAATTGCCACCTCTCTTCTCTCTCTCATATATACAGTAAGTGCCTTAGTGTGTAGCTGTAACTTTCCAGACTAGGAAAGGTTGAGCTGGTATTTTTCTCTTCGCTTGCAGTAATTAAGACTTGACTATTGTGATCTCTGCATGCAGTAAATTGTGCTATTTCAATTCTACAGGATTCTTTATTTTAAAAATTACATGAATTACAATACGTCAGATATTTCTTCTCAGGATTAAGAAAAGACTGTTTGCTACAGTCTTTAAATGAGTGGAATGACAACGCAATTCACTCACTGACCAACAGGGGTCAACACAAGACCCACAGCACAGAGCAACTTTTATAAACTGCCAAAACTGCTACAAGAAACTGCTACAGAATAATAAATATTTCAAATATTAATATGCTTTATTGTGACGTGACCCTGGGATTAGCATGTAACAACAACATTCTATTTGAAATTCAAAAATTACTTTTGGCAGTCCAATTGAATAAGTCAAAACACACACACACACACACACACACACACACACACTTTATTCAACACACAGGAAATGTAAGATTCAAAGTTAGTCTTGCTGTGATTAACAAGGTCTTTCCAATTCAAATGTGATTCTGAAAATAACAAGCCTGATACTACTGTACTCTTTCCATAATCCTTGAATTTCATGCTGAAAAAATAAAAATAATAATATAAAAACTTCTGATGCACATCTTAGACTTCTAATGGAGTTAACTTTGAAGACTGCGCTAAATCTTTGATCACATTAAAGGAGAAACTTTAGAAAAATTCACATGACACACATTCAAAATGATAATCTGACCAAAAAAAAAAAAATCCTTGTCAAATTTCAAGAGGCACAATGACTCTATCTCCCTCTCTCACTTTCTCTCCCGAAACTCTAGAGTCATTTTCGGCCCACACATGAAAACCACAGAGTCTGGTTTCATTGCCCCCAGAGCTCCAAACCTGAGATGCTTTGGACCCTGGAAAGCGCATTTAGTCTGTCTCCATGCCAGCTTTAGTCAAACCACAAAATTAAAGAGAGTGTTATATCTCCTGATACTCTTACATCTGAGACAAGATGGAACTCTCAGAGACCATCTTGCGGGGCTTTTTTTGCCAGTTTGTATGAGGGACCAAATGCAGGAACAGTGCCGACTGAAAGCAATACAGTGAAAGTGATTTGGTCTATGCTACTGGCAGTGTGTCTAATTTGACACTCATTTAGCTAATAGCGAGGCCCTATCACAAATGGCGTTATTATGTCAGCCTGTTTCTCTGTCCTTCGCCATGCGGAGCCGCAAACTGATATACGTGGTGATCTCCAGGCAATATGCTGCCGCATGTTGGCCGTCAAAACCCCCTCTGTGTATGATTATTCACCAGCCTCGAACAGGTGCAGCCACGCTCTGGCAAATATCAAGTGAGAAAGAGAGACTCGCGTTCTGCTGCCCTACCCCACGGCCCCTCCCTCGCTTTGCAGGCAGCCTGTCCAATGTAATAGAATCTGCTGACAGCAAATTGCTCACCTGCACATTTGAGGGGAAAAAGCACAGTTTCAAAATGTCCCCCATATGGCACAGACAGGTGTCGGTAAGTGGTCGACACGAATGCTCGTGCAGATGCCACAAGGAAAAGTTTCTCTGGTTGAAGTTAACGAGAGAAAAGTTTTGAGAAGTCGGATGTTTTTATGACCAAAAAAATCTACAGACTTTCTGCATGGGACAAAAAGGCCACAAAACATTATTATCATTACTGGCAAGGAGGGGAAAGGATGATAGAGAAGTTCATTAAACATGTATTGCCCTTTTGTGACAACCAGCCTATTAAAACATTTTCAGTCAAATTTAAAACAATTATTAAATGTAAAACGGGTCGATGCCCGCCAAACCGAGTGTCATGATCTGCTGGAAGTGCCAGTCGGACTGTTATGAGGCACTTCCAGCCTCCATGTTATTTGTTGTATTTTTCCACCCCTTGTATGTTCTGTCCCATGTGCTCCCTGTCTCCACCCACCTAATGTGTTGCCCCAGCAACTAATGTGTTCTCC